>JAPMOQ010045977.1:0-29306 GCA_026543055.1 Argiope trifasciata | reverse complement strand
TTAAGATGTCACTACAGATGTTTATGGAGCAGGGTTCTGTATGAGCTGTGACAGTGAAAAACTGCGGTGAAGATTTGTTCAGGAGAGGAAAAAAATAAATGTAAAAGAGTAACAAACTTCCAAAAAAAAAATAAAGACAATACTGAAAGCATGGTTAATTAATTATTCTATCTTGTGTTGAGAAGCATCACCTTGATAAGGCAGTACTTCAGCGAGTTATAGTCCATTTGAAGATATTTTATCTCATTTACGCCAAATTTTAAAATGCAGTCAAATACAAATGATTTAAACAAATATCTTGTACAAAAAGGAAATAATATAAATAATAAATACTATTATTATTATTTTCGGAAATAATCCCATTGTCCTATTTTTATATGGGTCCTTTAAGGATTATAGTCGTTCAGTGAAGTTCCAATGTTGTATCAGGAATTTTTAATGTACAAAACACGTTTTCAGCATTCTGCAATTCCAATTTCAAAAGAAAGGGCCTCTTTTAATGTATTGTACGCTGATTTTGCCACTTTCCGCATCATTGTCTCTTTTGCTTATTACTTTTCATTACCAAACTCATTTATATCTTAAAACCCAGCCAGAAAAGGATTCCGCAAATCTTCTACCTAATTAACAGACATCAAGACATCAAGAGCTTCGAAGAGATTTCAACAAAGCTCTACATTAAATTAAATAAGACATACCACACTGAAACAATTTGCATATACGTTACCTTTGAGCAAAATATCATTTTTCCATTCCATAACAGAATTAAGTTTACTTCAGAGTAGACTTAAGAACAAAGCTCTAAAGTTGAAGTAAATTTTAAATAATGTATATGATGAATTTGAAATGTAAATGTGAAAGTATACAATGAAAAGTATGCCTCAAAGAATACGAAGTATGAAATAAGATTTTCTCAGTTAAAATAGCTTTTAAATTTGATTGGTGATGTTTTGAAATTAGCCCTTATCTGCCTATGATTAATTTCAATTTTATAGAATACGAAATTTGAGAAATTAAAAAAAAATATCAAATAAAATACAAGTTTTTAATTTTTCAAAATATTCACATTCTTAGTATAAATGAATGTTCTATAAATTTATAATTTTTAAATATGAACAATCGAATAATAGCTATTAAAATGTTTAATATTTCAAATAAGCTAATATAACAATACCTAAAGATAATATAAATCATTTACATAGCTGTAGTTTAACTATGAAACAAACAGTAACATTTGGGAAAGAATTTCATCATTTATCTCATTTTAAAGAACGATTAAAATTCATCTCGATACAAGGCTAATATCTTTATGAATCATTATAGAATATAACTGTTTTTCTCATTCAAGCTGTATGGTATATCAGGTTTTGGACTTGGAAAACAGATAATTAGCTGTTTCGCAGCATTAATGTATTATAATTATTTATAAAAATATTTATAATTTCTATTATATTCAGTATATTTACTTTTAATTTAAAGTATTGCTAGCATGTGGTTACATCAACTGATTACAATAAAATCTTTGCATACGAAAAATGAAGAAATTTTTTTTTAAATAAATCTTTCCTTTTCGTGAATGATTTTGCAAAAATACATACTGCTCGTGTAAAAAATTCGATTGCAAATTATTATAAGCAATTTATGAAACATCAAGAGTTGAGATTATTTCCTCCAATTTTTCTAAATACTTTAGTGGTCAATTTCTCATTATTAAATATGGATATAAGAATGTTCCTTATACTGCCGGAATTTAAAATCAAGGTATTTTTTGGAGAGATTAAAAAAAATGTTGGTTGAAGATACTATAGCATATAAGTTGTTTTTTGTTCATCCTTAATCAGAAAATATAGCTCTAGATGTTTATTGAAGTATGACGGCGATGTTAGTAAAATATATTTATTCCACTGTTAAAAAGACTTTACAAGTATAAAGTAAATTTAGAATCGAAAATAAAATAATGATGACACTTAAGCTGAAAGAAACTATATTAAATTATTGCTGGCCTGCTTGTTTGTTATAACATCCTTTCCATCCTAGTCAACCTCCAGAGGTATGACCAGTTGAATTGGGCGGGGATCTCCTTTCTTTCATGGTACCTCAGAAAACCCTCATCATCGCTAGAAAGTCTGTGGTACAAAAGAGTCCTTAATAATCCTTCTTCCAAAAGTAGAATCATAAACATGATTAGATTATTAATAGATCAGGGAGAACTGCTTCAATTAGAGTAACTCTACTATCTCTTAGGACACCATTTAATACAGCTCATACTTTACCCATAGCTTGTTTTTCATCCCCCTCTCAATATTTTTAACTCTTTTGTGCATTCATACAGTATATTACTATGCTCATTCATCCAGTTTCTTGTACTCAAGAAGTTCAGTCTAGCATTTATCATCACTTGTTATGTTGTATTTTCATGTATTTAGTCATTTCTCTGTATCTTTCAAATTCATTGCAGTGTACTTTTTTTTTGTTAATAAAGTCCACCTACATCTATACCAAACCAGAAAGGGGCTACATGGGCTCTAGCAACGGAGGTGTGGTGTGGTGTTAAATGTTAAATGACACAAAGGATACAAGTGCGAATTCTTCCGTCCCAACCATCGATTAACTTTACCACGAGAGTTTTCTTCCATATTTGTCGTTTTCGTAGATATTCCTGCAATAGAACCAAGTCTCCTACTTACACTCGTGGTGATTGCTTTACTTTTCTTACTTGATGGTATGTACGTAAATCCAAAATATATTTTTGGACCACTTTTTGTAGAATATATCCAGTAGGTCTTGTCGTTTTATAGATCGTCCATTTGTCGTTTTTGTAGATCTTGCTGCAATAGAACCAAGTCTCCTACTCGAAATTTTGGTGATTGCTTTACCTTTCTTACTTGATAGTATGTACGTAACTCCAAACGATATTTTGGATCACTTTTTGCAGAATATATCCAGTAGGTCTTGCACGGCTTCCTCATCTAGTAATGAGCGACCAAGGGATTTTCGAAGACATTGTTTGGTTAGATCTTATAGTCGCTCCCATCATCCTCCCCACCAAGTAGCTAGTGGTTTTAGTCATAAGTAGTCGACCATTATTCCATTACTGAACAGCGATGCATAGACAAGATAATGTATTCAACCATTATCATACTCTACTGATACCACACCACTGAAAACTGCATGAGTTAGCAATCTCTTAAGGAACGACAACGGCATGATGCTTTCGGAGTTCTGTGATGTAACATACTTCACGAGGGCCTCCTCCTAATTTGAATTAGCAGTTATAATTTATAAGCTTGAGGAAACGATTGAAATGAGTTGAAACTAGTTTAGAAGATCAAATGAAGTTCTAACGTCATGAAAGTTATAGAATTGAGTTAATATTTTTTATGTAATAATTATTACAAAAAAATAATGATTTATGAGTGAATAGAGAACTTTGATATAATTACATTAAACTTGCCTTCTATTAGAGAAACTGTTTTAATTAACAATTTTTATTAATGATTTTTGAAAAAAAAAAATATGCAGAAATTTCTACGTTTGAAGCGTATTGTGGCTATCTAAGTCTGAAACAGTAATAATTTAGAAAAAAAAATAATCCACTTGCTCAGTTTAGCTATATTATCGTCCCATTTTGAAGCAACATTAAGGTTATTTCGGGACGGACCTCGTCATTTTGAACCACAATCAGATGATGAGGACGACACTACAGCTGGCATCCCCTCTCCAAACTTCCACACCACATCAGCGGGATGAAGTATGACCTCGACGGATTTAATGTACTCTAAGCCCGTTTACACGGTGGTTCTTCGGTGGAATCAAGCCTCGAACCTGTATCCCTCTGGTTCCGAAGCTGAAACCTCACCACCAAGCCTCCAAGGCCTATTTAATCCACCAGATTATCCTCTAAAGTAAATCAAACTTCTCTCCCAACACAAGGGACACTATAAGTTTAAAAGAATCATGCCACGTTATTCTTTTAAGAGATTTTTATAAATAATTATTTTAAAATAATCATTTGAATGTAGATATCACTTTCTCGATGCTTATTAGCTGCAGGAAATTTGTTATATTCATCGTAGAAAAAGATTTTTTTCAGAACAGAATATCAGGGAAAACTGAATTCTTAGTGTAATGGTGAACTTGGTGGATTTAAAATTATTTGGCATAAAAATAAAAACATTATTTTAAAAATAAAAGTAAAAACTATGTAACAATATTTTTTCTGAGCGTTATGAATCGAAAATTGCGAATAATTCTAGTAAGTCCATTGAGTAATTCTAGTTAATTCGTCGGTGAGTAATTCCAGGAATTACTCATCGATGCAATTTATCGAAGAGTTGAACTCGTTTTATCAGATTTGGCGTCGATAGTTAATACCTATTTCACAAATTATTCAAAACTAGAGTCATCTATTGAGACGTATATATCTTCCTCAAACACTTGTGAATCAACAAGTTACTTCACAAACTGCTGTAAGGAAATAGCATCAATATACCGATGCCTAAAATTGTCTAACTTTATAGTGTTCCAACCCCCCTACAGTACACTCACACAAAGTATGTTGCCATCTGCTTATATTTTGCCTATGACATCTGTATATCTTCTGCCTATGCTATTTGCATTCGCTGGATACGAAACGAATGAAGTCATGTTTGGCCAAAACATTACAAAAATAACGTGAACCGTGTGCAGTTCAAATAAACACATCAGAGCTAAACTGTACCTTTCCTTGTCACGAACTCACATAAAATATCATTTCATCGTTTTACTTTCAAAAGGAGCACATTCTTTGAAGATGAAGAACTGAAAAGAAAATAATCGGAAAGACTGAAGAAGTCAATACAGGCATAAAGCGTTTCGGAATTTAAGCAAATGCGACGGAGGGTAAACATGAGAGCCGTATTAAAAGCGCAGAAGTAAACAAAAACAATACAATACTGCTCCATCTTTTGAACCGTAACATATAGAATATTGATCAGTGGAATGGAAAAACGTCGTATTGATATTTGCTTCATGTTCGAATGTGCACAATACTTCCCGCTCGAGTTTCAACTTTTTCACTTGGATCCCAGAGGAATACTAATATGGTCTTACCGGAGTTGAGTTGTAAGGCACATTTCATATTCTGTGATGATCTTTTGAAAGAAATTTTTCTAGCTGATGCGAGTTATTCTCTCCAAAGGAAGAAGACTTACAAGCTAAAATGGCAACATTCAGGGAATGCACCGCACGTAAAGTCCATTGGAAAGAAATACAAATCCGATTGTGTATAAGCACAAGATGATAAACATGGGCAATGTGCTGATGTTTACCCCTAATGTGCTATTTAATTCTTTGCTGTCTACTTCGTAAGTAGAATAGAGCTTATTTTTTATCAGTATGTTTTATTCATAGACTTCAGGCATTTCACATTAGAAGATTGAAGAAAAAAATATATAACGTAATGCATCACTCATATCGAGATACAGCGGATTATAGCCAAATAGTCTTTATTTTTTATACAAGACTGTATGCACGTTTGTAAAAATGTTTACATATAATATAAATAAGATCGTTCTGTATCAAATTGCATTGAAATCAATTACAGGAGATTATCAAATTTTTAAATATAGACCCATACATTGACCAACCGAATCTATAACGAACGATTTTACCCTTGAAACGGTGAATTTTTTTTAAAAAAACATTTGGCTTAAACAATTTTTGACTTTTGGCCTATAAAACTTCATTTCTAAAGAAATATAATAGGGATAAAATTTTATATATTGGTTGTTAATTATAATTTAACAGCAAAAAAGTTTCTGTATTGCATGATAAATATATTAAGACCACATCATATTTTCTTCAAATTATGGAAATATGCATATACATTAAGATCTTGTCGCAATAAAAAAATGATCCACGAACCATAATATCTATGGGACCCTCTAATAAATGATTGCTTTATTTCTTAAATATCTTTATTTTTCTTAATTTGCATGATAATATTTTACAATTTTTTTTTTCAAAATTCTTTTTATAAATTAAATTTTTAGGTTAACATTGCTTTTCTATATCTAATACTATAATGCGAGGAATGGTTGCCAAGTCGAAAATCGCCTCAGAATTTATAAACTCCGGTAAACTTGGGGGTCTGGGGTTTTTGGCCACGAGGAATCGATTGGCGCCGGTTTTGAAGCGCTACGGTCGAGCAGTTCGGAGTTACAGATAGGATATTTTCAAACTTTATTAGTTCACCATAAAGGCTACTTAAATTTTCAAGCGGTAACGTGCTGCCATCTATAGCCAATAGGGAGAACTAATAAAGTTTTATGTTTATGCTGTTATAGGTTTATAATATTTTCTTATGTATGTGTATATGTTTGGTTTTTCTAAATAAATTTGTCAAAAATATTGAACTTCAACACACTTCAATCTTTACCTTTACTTTACCTTTGTATAGAATAGTTCCCTTTCCGAACTCTAACTTTGTTTAGAATAGTTTACAATGGTGCACTTTAACCGGTTATCTTTTCACCAATGGTTTCACAAATTTTCTTATGGCATGCATTGTTTTGATAAATCCCAATTGAAAATTTAAATCTTCGAGTTAGCTTCAATACCTGTTTTCTCCGAGCGGAGCTCGGTCACCCGCTGGTTATCCAAATATAGGAAACTCTCCAAGAAAAGAAGCACGTCTGTCTGGAAATTTGTTTTGAAATATCCGCCTTCGACAATAAACTTCTTCCCACAGATTAACTTTTTAGGCTATTAAGCATTTAATAATGAACACAGTTCTTTTTTTAAAAAAATTCATGTTCAGATTGAAAACCTGAAATTTTATTGAATTATTGTGTTACAAGCAATTCCGGAGAGAAATTTAAATATATATGTATTTCGAAATAAAAGTGGAAGTGAAAATCCTATTTTGGTGTAGACGTCAAAAGAAAGCATTTGTTAATCTGAAATTTAATACTGATAAAAGCATAAGACTGAATATTTTCACAAATGAATTTTAATATCATAGTAAAAGAAATTTAACTGATGATATATTAAATTATCTCAATATATTAAAAATAAACGAAATGAATGCAAATAAATTTTTAAAAAAAGGCACTCTTTGAAATTTCGAAAAAATAATTTTTAAATTTGCATTTATTTTTCCTTGTATATAATCATACTAACAGAAAGGGAAAATTTCCCATCGGAAAAAAATTAAATTGGATTTCTATCCATTGCTTATTTACAAATACCATTTTTGTAACAACAGAAATCTTTATATCAGATTGTAATACTGAAAAATTAGGAGTTTATCATCGAAATGATAATCGAATAAATAATTATGAAATAAATTAATTTATAAACTTTACAAACTTTTTAATGATATACGTATATAATATGTATAGTTACATTCCAATGGGAAATAAATGTAATTATTTTCTTCCAAATTTATATAACCTCCAAACCAATTTTTGATTTATAATTCAGTTGACTGTTCTTAAATTTTTATAAGATATTTTGTATAGTAAATAATAAGTATATTGTATTTTATTTACTTATATTTATATTGTAAACTAAAATACATTTATTTTTTATATTGTATTGTATTTTATGTATTGTATATTATTTTATTATGGTTAGATAACTATTGAATATAATCATAAAACTGATCAATGTTAAATAGTAAAATATCTATCAGCAGTATCTTCCAATAAATCTACGAAACCCTACGGAACATGAATCAAACACTGAAATCAGCACCTTAGCAAAATAAATCAAATCAATTTTCATTGCTCTTTCCCTTGCCTTTTCCTAACTCTTTCGATTCATCTTTCCTTTCCTCCGTTCTACTTCGAAAATTCCTAATTTATAGAAACTCTTCGAACACTCCTGGCAAGAAATATTTCTCATGTACGAAAATCGGAAGAGGGATCGAAAGGCTCATTTGTTTTGAAATCAACTCAGGTGACTTTTCATGCCGACCCCATCTGCAAGTTGCTGCAGGGATGGGAAATCCAATTTTACCTCCTTATTCACTGACACGCACGCCTTAAATTTGAAGCAGGCATAACCGAAGCAGGCAACTCTTTTCGGTAGCAATAACGAACAAACGGCAATTGAGATTTTTTCTTCCCACGAAAAGAAACTTTCAACCTAAATCGACACGAGAAGGTTGATGGGAATGTCGGAGTAATTTTTGTTCCTTTCTTGCAAATAAATGGAAAATTGCAATGATGTTTATTTTGATAGAAAAATAAAAACGAATGATTTTGTTCATTTTGTCTGAGGAATGCTTGATAGGACAAGTATGAATTTCGCGATTTTGAAAAGAAATTGCTCTTATATTTCTTTTAGGGGAAGATCTTGATCCACGTGTCTGATTTCTTGCCATTTTGAAGGCGAACTCTTTTGTGACTTCAAATGAGGATTTCTGCCAGACGAAATGTTCTTTTTTTTTTTGCCTTTTATTGTAAATAAAATTAATCTCATCCCTTCAATTTCCTTTCTATACTAAGATATAAATTACCATTGCAAATCTTAAAATGCAACCTCTAAATAGATTTTCACTTAAAATAACATTGTTATAAATCTATAATGCAGCTTCTTAATATGGTTGGTTTAATCACTGGAGCGATCTTTTTACGATCAGCTGGGTTGGATGCTAGTCGATTGCTGAATCAATGACCTCAGGGCTTGGCAACAAGTCTGGCAATCGTATGGCGATAAAAAAAGGATAATACTGAAATCTTTGGTAATTTTGGTGATAGGAGCCAATATATGCTTGATCATTCTAGAACTTGTCATCCCTGCTTCAGAGACTATAAAAGGCAGTCCAAGCTGAATACATTTGTGTATAAAGTTGTGAAGAGGTTTAAAGTTGCATAGCGAATCAACAGTGAATAAGTATATTATTCCAGTGCAGCTCAAGCGATTGCTGAATTAAGCTGGATGTAGAAACCTAGTGTTTATTATAGAAGCTGCATCTAGTCGTGCATTTAGTAACCAGTTGTGTAGTAAGGAGTCGTCAGTTAGATACAGCTAAAGAGGGGAGACAAGGGATAATTGTAGGCATTTGGAGAGAATAAAGTTGTATTCAAGTGTGTAATTGTAATATTTGGTACATGTAAAGTTCTAAAATTTCTAAAATAAATATTTTTGATTTTTTAAGGGATTGTTTCTTCATCGACTCACAAATCGAAAGAATCACAAATTCATAAGAACATATTTTGGGCAAGGTATAAAAAAGCTTCAAAACTATAAAAAAATTTCTAAGACAAGAATGACGTCATGAGTCAAATAGTAAAAATGAAAAATTACTTAAGGTAACTAACTATGTTCAAAGGAAAATTTTTGAAAAATTAGATTGTTTACAAACTTTACGATTTTTATATGTATTGTCAATTTTAAACACTATAAATACAAAAACATTATTTGAAAATATATATTTTCAGAAATAGGAAAATGTGTAGTACATTTTAATGAAATTTAACCAAAACGGTTAACACTCTACACAAAACCGTAATGCAACAATCCTATCTTTCTTTGTATACAAGTTATAGAATATAACGATGAATGAAATGAACCAAAATCTAAGAAACATTTTGACATGCAAAGAAGTTATGAGTAAAAATATACGTATATATGCATTTTCTCCGTAAATTCACAACTTAATATTCCTAAAAACACCCATAAATGAAAAAGGAGCTCACCAATAATGAAAATTTTGGTTTGTAGGAATTAGAGTGGTTGTGTTATGTTTATGTGAATCAGAAGGTGATCTCAAACCAATCACTACGCAGTTTTTAGAAAAATATAATTTATTACGGACATAACATCACAAGCCACGAGCTGAGACTAACCACGTGCGACGCTGGCTAGGAACTGGGAAGGTTACCGTTTCGCTCCAGTTCTAATAAGCGAAGATCATCATTTTTATTCAAGCTACGATTTAAATTAAATGTATGAGTGCGGTTTCCGGTTACGTCGCACTAGAGCAGACTCAGCCCATGGTTAACAAACAATAAATGGCATTCACTACAGGTTCATTATATTGTCCACATCATTTAAAACACACGCTGCAGTTTTTATGTAAATACCTTTACTCGTTTTTGAAATATCAATTTAACGTTAATTAATTTTTATGAAAATTAAAATTGGTTAAGGGCAAATATTAGTAGAAAAAAGTTTTTTCTTAAAATTCCCATGGATTAAATGTTAGGCCTTTCTTTTCCTAGAAAAGATAAACTATTATAGAAAGAGGAAAGTCTGAACTACAGAAAATAGTACTTTTTAAAAAAAATCGCCAATGTGGTCCAGTACAAGTGTTTTTCCCTTAGTTGGATGAATTAATTTTTTTAATTCTATTCGTTAATATTTATTAACGAATAGAAAAGATTGCAGTTCTATTAATATCTCGATATATTTTTGATTCATAGCCTAAGGGTTTATACAAACAAAATTCTGTAACTTACGAATGTCTAGTTCATACTGGGTGCGCCGTGCCAAATATACCACCAACAACAACAATTTTAAAGAATAGAACAACAGTATTAAATATTACGTTAGAAAGGTAAAATATTTTATGAAATAATGAAAATACACTGATGGAAAAAAATCCCAACACTAGGAAGGAGCTGTGCAAGATAAACGAAATTTAGTAGGCGTGTTTATACATCTGAAAGATGACGGCGATTCAAATTTCCAGCTACGCGCTTAAGTGTGGCGCTAGTAGCGACTCTATGAACATGCAAATGAGGTTTGCTTTAAATAAGCGCTGTAAGGTTCGTGATCGTTATTTACAGTTGAGATTTGACGTATTGGGTTAATGTTAGTCAAGGATGCCTCTCAGAAGACGAAGAATCCATTATTAACAGCTCACTGAGTTTGAACGAGGTCGTGTTTTAGGGCTACGAGAAGGTGGGTTTTCTTTCCGCGATATTGCTGAAAGACTTGGCAGGAATGTATCTACTGTGCATGAGTATTGGCGGCAGTGGTCAAAGGAAGGTACTGCCTCAAGAAGACCAGGTTCCGGGCGGCCACGTGGTACTACTGAGAGGGAAGACCGTCGTATTCGGCGTTTGGCTGTGGCTAATCGTACTGCGTCTGCAGCTGAAATTCGAGCTGCAGTTGGCACCACAGTGACACAACGAACGGTTACAAATCGGTTACTTCTATTACATTTCCGAGCCAGACACCCTGTACAGTGCATTCCTCTGACTCCAAACCACTGCCATTTGCGATGTGAGTGGTGTCAAGATAGAGCTCATTGGAGAACGGAGTGGAGATCTGTTGTGTTTTCTGATGAAAGCCGGTTCTGCCTTGGTCGCAGTGATAGCCCTTTGTTGGTTAGAAGGAGGCCAGGTGAACGCCTACTAGTGACCTGTCTGTGGCATAGACACACAGGGCCTACTCCTGGAGTTATGGTTTGGGGATGTATTATGACAGCAGGAGCACTGTCGTGGTTATCCCACGCACCCTGACTGCAAATTTGTACGTCAGTCTAGTGATACAACCTGTTGCGCCATTCATGAACAGCATTCAAGGGGGGTGTTTTCCAACAGGATAATGCTGGGATTTTTTTCCATCAATGTAGTATGAATCCTGTTAGCTCATTTGTCTATATATTCCCCTGAGTTTTGTTCTGTTTGGCAATACCTAAATATAGTGCACTAGACTATCTAGCTTCCGTAAAATCCGGGCTAGTTTTCTTTTATTGTAATTAAAGGAAGAAGGCAAAGCATCTATTAGAGACTTTTTCAAAACCAAAAAATTGTCATTTTTCTTAGAGTTACATTTTTCATACTTGTAATCATTTGCCAATTAAAAATATAATCAATTTGGGTCATTTTTTTAAAAAACTAAGCTTACAATTTATGTTAAATCTTTTGTTTATTCTTCCATCATTTCTTTGGTATAACAATATGATAAATTATGAACAATTTATATTTTTTAACTTATTTTTTTCCCTAATAAATTCCTGACACATGCAATGCAGTTCATAAACATATATAAACTACCAATACACAGTCCTATATTTTAACTTTACATGCTACCGACAACTTATTTTATGATTTAATGAACCGCGACTGTGTTCACATTGAGATAAATGGAGGGCTTAGTGGCCTAGTACACAATAAGAAATGAGGAAATATGTATTGTATCGGTGATTGTTTTAATATAAAAACTTGGCCTTCTACTATCGCTGGGCAAATAAATAAGTTTCTAGGACTACCGAAAGTGCAGCGTTTTTGTAATTTATTATTCAACATTAATCATGAGACTTCTTTTATAAACAAAGAAACTATAGAGTTTTTTATGATGAAAAAAATTCTAGAATTGATAATCTTAAGTGGGAAGGAAGAATCACTTTTTTAAATGTAAGAATCGACAGCTCGAGTCAAAAATCACTCTTAAAATATGCCATTAAAAACGTTGAAAATTGATGATTTTCATGAATTTCTTTTGCTATAACAATTTAAAAAAATTTCTGGCCAAAATAATTTAAACCTAAAATGGGAATTGCAACACTGAACATTTATTAAATGCATTTGAAAAAAAAAATAATAAATTAAAATTTCGATAAGATTGTTTTTTTTTTGAATTGATATAAATATTGATACAGGACTTCAAAATTTAAGGCCATTGTTACAAGCTCTAATCATGTTTTTATTTTACCCGATTGTAAATAAAATTTTTGGTTAAAAATTAAGGTAAAATTCATATAATAAATTTTGGGCTCGTTAATAAACCACAAATCTGAGCTGCAATCCAATTTTCCCTTTGCATAACGAGAACATGTCAACTAAATAGCAAATCTAATTTTATAGGATTTTTAATACAGTTAATATTTAGTCAGTAAGTAGAATAGTTGTTGACTATAATTATTACATCACAAGACATTGACTAAAATGTACTTAATTTATATACATTGTTTACGAAAGATTGCAAGTATTATAGTTCCACTTTCATCAAAGTTAAAAAGTATATTTCTCTCAAATATATTAATTAGAACTTATCCTTAAAAGCAAATGCACTCCTTTATTTATAGAGACAGCTATTTTCTGATACATTACAGCCATCCTCGTTGCCTTGAACCAAACCAACTAATTCCATTTACATTTTATAATGGAAACTTCCCATCGACGTTTACCCAACTTAATTAAGAACTGTTAAGACTAGGAATCCTCTTAATGCAAAAGGTGAAGCGGGCGGAATTAAAAATAGAATCTTCTTTTAACAAAACCCAAAAGCTTATTTCTTTTCATGATTAATGTGTTTGATGGCATTTACTTTTCGATTTAAATAATTATATCTTCATTTCCACTTGTTTCTCGCTATAAATTATTTATATCTATATTGTAGATTTTCTTTTTAAAATTACAATTGGGAGCTGTGAGGATTAAATATATGTTTTAAGGTATCTTTTAAAGGATAAATCGGACAATGTTTCTCAATAAATGAATATTAATAAATGGAGTAAAATGATTAGCTGTTGGCCAAGAGTTATTTAACTATGCCTTTCTGAAATGTTTTATAAATAATTTGTTAACGAGATCTAAGAGCAACAACTAGAGATTGTAGCAATACTATGAAATATAGCGAAAGATTGTCAACTTTAATTTTTTTGTTTTGAACATTAATATTTTTCATGAAACTTATGCCCAAGTGAAAAATTCAATCTTCTTCTTACGTAAGCAATGCACTGACACAAGTTTAACACAAAAGTAGAGTTGAAGTCACACATTAAATTTCATAGATTTTAGATAGATTAAATTTCATAGATCCTTATGTCTTACATTCTAGTTATTGCTTTTACATGCATTCAAAAATATAGAAGCTCAGCCGTTTGATAGATTTACTTCAATATTTAATATGATAGATTTTATACTTAGATCAAATTTTAACTAACTAAAGACAGGCGGTTTAGAGTTATCGAGTTCTTCTAATAGAAAATTGAGAGACAAGTTTCATTTCATTCAGACTTTGATGAAACGGATTTCACCCCAAACTGAACATTTTTTTTTTTTGGTTAAAAGGAATTAATCCAAAATTTTATGAAAAAATGATGGCACGTTTATATGCTAAATTTCATTTATCTAATTGATATCATTTTGGAGTTATTGTGATCACTGCCAGACAGAGAAATTAAAAGATAAGAATATATATTTTGAAATCAAAGAGGTCTACACAACGAAAAATTTTCAAAATTTAGATTAGGAAATTTTTGACGTCTACAATATTTTTATTTCATACTCCGCGCACAAGAAAATAAAAATAAACGCAAATGTGAGCGCTTATTTAAATACATATATACGCATACACATATTTTTTATGATGAATGCATGAATTCCAAAATATTACTTCCAACAATTGTATAAACTCAATTCAAACACAGTAAATTCCTTCTATAATTCCCATTTTTAAAAGGTTTTAACAACAAAATAAATATATTAAATATCAATTCCTTACTTCATGATCCACGTAACCAGCAGCGAAATATTTATCTATCTTCTAATAGAAAAAGTAAAGCAAAATCATGCTTTAAACATTACTTTTCCGACCACTGATACCTTCTAAACCATTTATTTTGAGCTCATATCGGGCAATCACTAAAAAGGACAATGTTTTTTTTTTTTTTTTTTTTTTTTTTTTTTCAGTTTGTATAGAGTAAGTCATCCAAGAAAAACGAGGTAAGAAGTTAAAGGGGATAAAATTACGTTTTCAGAGTTTTTGAGCTGATTTTATAGCTTGAAAACCAAAATAAACATAATAACAGGAAAAAAAACGCTTATCTTATGCACTAAATTAATTTGAGCAGTAAAACATCTTCCGGATAATACCGCATTGGTTAGAATTTTATTACAATGCAATGATGAGAAAATAATAAGCTTTTTATTCCTCTATTCATTCAGTTATATATAAATATGAAAATATTATTCTATCAAATTTTCGGATCTCGATAGAGGATATATAAAAATAATTACATTTATTATGAAATGCTATTGAAAATTGAAAACATGGTGCCCAAAATTAGAGATAAATACCTTTTTTAAAAACAATTAAATACAGTAAGCCTTTAAAATTGTAATGACAAGAATTTCAAGAGAAAAATTCTGAAAATATTTATAGTTATTTCAAATTCAGATTTTTTTTAGATTACATTATTTATTTTCAATTTTATTATTACTTCATATAATATACCAAGAGATCTAGTACTACTATTGTAAGCATGGAATATTGCAAAAACATGAACATTTAGTAATTAAAATAAAAAAAATACCATAGTGTATTTGTAGTATGAAGATAAATTGAATAAACCCATACGTGATGATTATAGCTAAAAAAATGCTAAACAGGAAATGATACATATTTCAAAGGAATTTAGGCATCATTGCCAGTCATTTGATAATTAATGACAAAACCTTTCTTTTCTTAATTTTTAAAAAATCCTAAACATGTTTGTTAAATAAAGTCATGAGACTTTTATATCGAGAAATTGAAAGAAGGCATTTAATATGCTATCTTAAACAAAAAAAAAATTGAGCAGCTGCTAATCCTAATGTTGTTCAAAATCTGCCAAAGTAGACAGGACAGAGATCGAACAAAAAATACAAGGTTACTTACATCTCGAGAATGTTAAGAACTAGATAAAAATGAAACTGCTTATTGTTTCGTAAATATCAATCAATAAGGGGTGCATCATTGACTCAGACACAAGTAGTACTCAAAAACAGAAGTGTGCCATTTGAGTAATGTAAATAAAGTTCTAGTATAAATGTTCTCAATAAATTGATTGTCAAATAATTTATCAATTGTTTAATAAATCAATCTCATTTAAACTCAGTTATAAATGTTCAATGAGACCTCCTTCAGAAATGCCAAGGATAATGAAGAGCTGTGACAACTCATTTCAATATTTTTTTGTACATGCTTCGTGTGAAGTTTTGAAAGGATGCAGTTGTTTAGTTATACTGACGTCCCATTTTAAAACAACACTACGGCTATTTTGGGGCAGACATCATAATTTGGAACCGCAGTCAGATGACGAGGACGACATCTGAGCTGACACCCTCTTCTCCAAATCTTTACACCACACCACTGGTTGGACGTTTGGACCCAATGAATATAACGTGCACCAGATCCACCTGCATGGCGGCTCATCGATGGAATCGGGTCTCAAACCTACAACCTTCCATTTCCAAAGCCAAAACCTTATCTCCAGGCCATCGCTGTCCTTGAAAAGATGCAGATATGAGTATATGATGCTTAATTTTTATTATTATTATGGGCGGCATCAAACAGCAAATGTTTCTCCCATGATACAAAACGATAAACTAAAATAATGCACATCTATTGTTTTTCGAAGCATCACAACAAAGATGCTGAAGGAATATAGGTCGAACTATCGAACAGACTTGATATTCTTCGTATTTTTGAAGGGGTTTATCGTAAACAATTATTATTGAATTAAATTTGAACTTTCAATTGTTATTTGAAAATTATATAAAGGAACAATGTTGTACTTTTCCTTTTAGTAGCCTCGTAAAGTTGATGTACTCATTTATAAATCACTCTTTACATCGTAATATCTCAAGAAGAATTTAAACAACAATACTCCTGAATTCCCAAAGCTTTATATTAAAAAAAATCTTTGATAAGTAATAAATACAGTTTGCATTATATCGAACGTTTCCTATATACAGTTTGCGAAGAATGAACAAAATCATATAAGAAATTCATCCAACTAGAAAGACATGTTCCGAAAATGTTTTGGTATAAGTCATTGGGAGATTTAAACCTTTTGCGTGTTGGAGACTCTTAATTCACTTTGAATTCTGTCCACGTTTCCAAATAACCAAGACTGATGTGAGACGCAGCGACGATGAATACGTATTTGTATTTCTATCAAAAAATATTTTTTGTGTTTCCATTCGGCGTTCTTTGTTAAGGTCGCCAACTATGTTCAAAGGAAAAAATTTGTAAAATTTGTTTTTTTTTAAAAACTATTTTTGGTTTTAAAATGCATTATCAATTATAAACACGATAAAAAGCATTATTTGAGAATATAATATATTTTGAGAAGTAGGCAAATTTGTGTTACATTTTAGTGAAATTGAACCAAAACGGTTAACATTCTACTCAAAATTGTAAAGCAACAATCCTATTTTTCTTTGCAATACATGTTATAGAATACAATCATGAATGAAATGAACAAAAATCTAAGAATAATCTTGAGATGTAAACTAGTGATGGGTAAAAATATACGTATATATGCACTTTTCCATACATTCGTGACTTCATTTTTCTAAAAACACCTATAACAGAAAAAGTATTTCATCAACAATAAAACTTTGGGTTCATTTCATTGCCTATATTATTTAAAACTCACGCTGACATTTTTATGAAAATACCTCTATTAGTTTTTGGGATATCATGTTAATGATGGATAATTTTTATAAAAATTAAACTTGAAGCTAATTTTAGCTTAAAAATAAATTTTGTTTAAAATTCCTCTGAATAATAGGTTAGACCTTTCTTTTCTAAGAAAAAAACTGTTTTTGAAAGAGAAAAGTCAGAATTACAAAAAACATTTTTTTTAAAATTCGCCAATGTGCTCTAATACCAGTGAATTTAACTTAGTCGGATACCTTAAAGTAAATAATAATTCCTCTTCACTCAATTAATTTACACGAAAATACTTAAAAGAATTATAGATGTTTGAACGAATGCGATTTATTCACTGCAGGAATAAGAATTTGTTCTTAAATTGCTATTTATTCTGCTTTTCTCTCTGAAACTACCATATGTTGCTGCTTTTTTTTCCTGAACATTATTTTTGATTTTGATTGTAGATTACATGCACATAAATTGAACGGGTATCATTACAATTTAATTGATCATTAATTAATAAAATTGATTATTAATTATAATTTGATTTTTTTTTCAGAATGAATTCCATAAAAACTAGAAAGGAATGTTACCTGTCATGTATTATATATAAATTTTAAAATATATACACTGAAGTGAAAAAAGTCATGGGATAGCAATATGCAAATATACAGATGGCAGTAGTATCCCAGCGAAAAAGTATAAATGCGCAGTTCGTTTTCCAGAGCTTACATTTGTGTTCAAGCTATTCATGTGAACAGGTTTTTCGTGATTTATGGCGGCACTACGAGAATTAACAGACTTTGACCTTGGAATATTAGTTGGAGCTAGACGCATGGGTCATTCCATTGCGGATATCGTCAGTGAATTCAACATTCCGAGATCCCCAGTATCAAGAGTGTGCCGAGAGTATGAAATTTCAGGCGTCACATCCCATCATGGACAGCGCAGTGGGCGACCACCTGCACTTAACGACCGAGACCACCGACGTCTGTGTAGAATGGTCAATGTTAATAGACACGCAACACTTCGTCAAATAACTGCAGGAATCAATGTGGGACGTACGAGGGACGTGTCCGATAGGACTGTGCGGTGAAATTTGTCTTCCTTGGGCTATGACAGCAGAAGACCGACTCGAGTGCCTTTACTGACAGCATGACATCGCCTGCAGCGACTCTCCTGGGCTCGTGAGCATATCGACTGGTCCCTAGACCAGTGGAAAACCGTGGCGTGGTCAGATGAGTCACGATTTCAGTTGTTACGAGCTGATGGTAGAGTTCGAGTGTGGCGCAGACCCCACGAAGCCATGGACCCAAATTGTCAGCAAGGCACTGTTCAAGCTGGTGGTGGCTGCATAATGGTGTGGGCTGTTTTTACATGGCATGGACTCGGTCCTCTGGTGCAACTGAACCGATCATTTACTTTAAATGATTATGTTCAGCTGCTTGCAGATCACTTGCAGCCATTCATGGACTTCACGTACCCACACAATGATCTGATTTTTATGGATGACAATGCGCCATGTCACAGGGCCAGAACTTTTCGCGATTGGTTTGAAGAACATTCCGGACAATTCCACCGCATGATATGGCCACCTACATCGCCCGATATGAATCCCATTGAGCATTTATGGGACATCATCGAAAGGTCCGTTCGTGCCCAAACTCCTGCACCATCCACACTTTCATAATTATGGACGTCTATACAGACAGCATGGCTCAATATTCCTGCAGAGGACTTCCAACGACTTGTGGACTCCATGACACGTCGAGTTGCTGCACTTCGCCGGGCAAAAGGAGGATCGACACGATATTAACAGTCATTCCATGACTTTTGTCAGTGTATATATATGTGTGTGTGATGAAATATCTTAATATGATTTAAATTTTATTTAATTTCCTAATTTTTAAAATCTCAAATAATCCAATATTACATTATTCTTCATTATTTTTCTGATTTAAATCCGACTTTATTTAACATGCACTCCAAAATATTGATAAGTGATTCGTTTCAGTATCCTGAGAATATATTTTTTCGCCTATTCTATCTCACTAAAGGGTAAAACCTGGAAGGATGAGTGCATGTCTAGAATTATTCGTCATTCTTTGAACTTAATTTCCGTCATATTACCCACTTTTTCGTTCGATTTTTTTTCATGTATATAAGTGTCGTTTCTGACCGTATTATTTTACTTTCATTCAATAGTTATTTTAGTTCTGATATTAATCCGAATATACTTTATTATTAAATGTAAACAACCCTTCCTTGCAGTTTTCCGCTCACCACTATTTTGGCGATCCTAACGCATGCGCAAAAGCTCGGAGATTTTTAGAACAAATCGGCAAACAATAGCTCTCATGATGCAAGGAAGGGATAAAAATTCCTAACCCTCAAGGCATTCTTTCCAAGCATACTTACCAGCTGAGCTAATAGCTATTTTTTGTGTTCTCCAGGAAATTTCCACCTTGGCTCACCGAAATTTTATTATTTATACCGATATCATCAGTGTATTAAAAACGTTCTCTCACTGCCACAATGAGATGCATCCAATCTCTTACAGAATTATGTGCACTTTGAGTCTTCTGAGAATCAAAGGTTTTAATGAATTTTTTTGCTGGGTGCCAAGCCATGTTGTTATTCCTGTAAATGAGATGGCGTATTCTTTAGCTCAATCTGCATCATCTTTCCTAAACCAAGATCTTCTCCCATACTGTGATGTCAAGACATCGTTGGCGGGTCGCCTTTTGCTTACTCGGCAAGAGACTTGGGATTTATTGACTCACAATAAATTGCACTCTGCCATGCCGACCATAGCGATGGGGTCACCTCTCAATATACGTGCGTTAGATATCAAGCTAACACGCCTCCGTATAGGACATACAATGTACTCACAAACATTTGCTATTTGGCGAAAGGGCACCAATATGCCAGACATGTCAGGTTGATCTAAGTATTAAGCACATTTTAAATGAATGCCCTATGTACCATTTATATCTTGTCAACATTTTCAATAAGTCTAACTGACTTGGTGGGTGAAAAGTATCACAAGAATATTTTTACATTTTTAAAAGCGACTAACCGTTTTACTTGCATCTAGCTGCTTTTCAATCTTTTAATCTCTTTTAGATCTTATTTTTTGAAATTGTATCATTAACTCGCAAATTTAATTGTTTCAAAAATTGTTTTTCTGCAACTGAGAAATTTTAAAATTTTATTGACTGATTTCCACACCTCTTGTATCTCTTGCAATTTCCTCGATTCGTATTAATTTATAATTCCTTAGCTGGGTTCATATTAATGTAGTCTTAATTTAAACCATGTGACTGTCGCAGTACGGCCACAAATGGCTCTTGTGCCAATAAACCTTACCTACCTACCTACCCAAGCGTACTTACGGTTCCGTTTCCTAAATTGAAGCGTATCGAATTATTCTCATAAAATTATCTCTCTTTCTTAATAAAAAAATATTAACTCTCTTAATGAAAATCGTTGAAGGGAAAAAACGTTTCCCACTTTTCTGTCCAGAATGAAAGACCATTAATATTAATGTATAAAAACTTTGGTCTCGAGTGAAAAAAATTGGAAACCAAAATTTATTTGTCGGTCTGACATTTGGAAAAATGCTACCTATAATACAAAAAAAAAATTGCAAAAACATTTTTAAATGCAAGATAAAATAAATATTATTGAACCAGTAGGAAAGTGTGATATTCCTATATAAACTTTTGCTATATCCACCAATGAATTGACAAAAAAAATCATTATCCCCTCTATATGCGCATAAATAATAATATCTAATATTTCCTTCACTTAAAGAATTTGAAAGATTTTCTTTTGAACACTAGAAGTAGAGTTTGCGTAAACGGTCTCTTCACGTTTACAGGAAACATGGATAGGAAAAAGAAGATTTATTCTAAAATTAGTTATTGACATTATAACATAGAAGTGATTACCATTTCCTTTAAACTAGTTAAAGAGCATGCTTATACAAAATCTTTTCAAATTTATAATAGCCATGTACATTAAATCATGTACTAAATGTATCTAGCACTTATCTTTTAAGTAATACCTTTAAAGACATGTTCGATTTTTTATTATTTTAACTGAGCTATTAATATAGAAAACATCGTCAAATTGTCACATTTAATCACCTTATGCCTTCTTGAAATAAATTTCTGAAATATTACAGATCGAATACAGCATTACCCCTTCAGTACAAGTATTTTTAATGCTTTGCAATCAGATGTGTCATCTTAGATACCACTCAAGACATCGTAATTTTGATGTCTTATTTATTCATTTTTAGTTTTGATCAATAACTACAGTGATAAGAAGAGACAGCTTAATTTTTCGAGAAAGCTCAATTTAAAACAAATATATATATTTGCCAGAAGAAGCAATGAAGGTCCTTGCATTTTCTGAATAATTATGCATAAAATATATTTTTCTGGAAGTGAATGAATGAATGAGTTAGACAGACAGACAGACATATAGATAGATAGAGATAAGGCAAAAATTAAATAGAATTTTGAAATACAGAATAGTATTCTAAATTTTAAGGAATGTAGAAAATAACTTTTTAAATAATCTTATATTAATATAAAAATAAATTTAAGCGACACAATGGATTAACCCACAACTCCTGACACATTTGATTAAAAACAAAATAAAGAAATCGATAGTTTTTTTATTTATTATTTTCTTAATTTTGGCGTTGGTTAGTCCTTTTGAAGAAGAAAGGTAGTATTCTATAGCATGAAGCTTATAATTTCATAATATATTAATACTCATGGGTTTGATAATTAATTATTTAATGATTGATATGCCTATTTCTGAACAAAAAAAACAACCCTTAATAAATCATTCAGTCATCAAAATTATTCCACCGTCAGTAGACTTGAAAAATAAAACTATTCTTTTTTAACCCTTATTTATCCAATAAATACCACCAGGGTAGGCATCATTTCATTTCTTTTCCCACTCACAATATACTTATACGCAAAAAATCTGTCTGGTGAAATGGTATAGAAGAACAATTTAGGTTTCATAGATTTTTCTTTTTTCCAGAAGTTCTGTATTAAGATCAATCCTATTTTTTTTTTTTTCACCATAAAGATGAAAATAACAATTCCAAGCTTCTGGAAAATGACAAAAGAATAGCAAAGAGGCGGAAGAAAAACAGATGTACTTTGTGAAGATGTTTTTCCTTTTTGTTAATTCCTTAGTTTTGTTGGCGCTTCTCCAGTTTTTGATTCAATACATTTACTTATAGAAGCAAACGCTTTGTAAATTTTAACTTGGAAATTTCTATCAGGATATCACAAAAAATGATGAATATTTGGATTAAATGTTAATCTGGTATTAATAATATCAAAATTATCTAATAGCTTTTTGTGATTTCCGAGCTGAAGTGCTTGTACACAGAAGCATATGAAACAGTTTTATAAATATATCAAAATAAATCTTATGCTTTATTTTTAACACTAAGTGTCTTTCAACACTTATTATACAATACGTTGAAATAGTGTATATTAATGATACTCTTGTTAAGTTAGTAAAAGCAATTAAGTTATTTTCGTTTATTTAGCACGATTTGAAAGCTTTAATTTAGGCCACATAACATTAGGTTAATTTTGAAAATTTGTTGGTTCATAGTTTTATTGTAACAAACTTTGATCTTAACAAGAAGTATTTAAATTCCTTTGAATGGTCTTTAGTTGATTACTTAAAGCAAATAAAATATTACTCTTTTGAAACTAAGACGATGTATTTTGTGAAAGAATTGGGTTTTGAACCCGTTTCTCAAAGCTGAAAGAAACATAATGGCAATTTAAGCTGGACTTAAACTTGAATCCACCAGATATGCGCCTAAATTTACTTTTCGTTATTATATAATATTATCACAGATTTCACATCCATCGAGGTCGTTTACTTGTAGTGGAGAGTATGGTGTAGAAGATAAACAACAATGATAAGTCCTTCAGTAGAAAACACACAGGCAACATTTATTTTCAGGAAAACAGGAAAGCATAAAGATGAAAAATATTTACGAAGACAACAGCTGTATACAGCCGAGACGAAGACACAGGACAGTACAGCAGCACTCTACAGAAGACAGAAGACCACACCTATAAATCCAGTAGTGACAACGTCCACAGCAGACATACAGTAGACCACACCTATAAACCAGTAGTGACAACATCCACAGCACACAAAGCTGCCAGGCATGATTCAGCAGGAGAGGGGATCCTAGAGTCTTACTCTACGGTCTGTTCAACAGGGTTGAATTACTCCTCTGTCTCTTCTTGCTTTAGCTGCAGACTCACTATTTCACACAACGGGCTGCGACACAGGACACTACGACGCCAGAATATGGCACACATCAATTCAGCATTCCGGCATTGCATCGTCATTCTCTAGGCGACCACGGAATACATAATTAGCGTCGATCCCTCACCAGGACTATACGATTGACGAACCAGCTTGAAAGTGCAGACCTTTTTTAGCTTCCGGGAGGCGGGACTAAAAGCCTCTGAACCAATCAGGGCTTATCTGGACGTAACTCGGTTCCTTTTGAACGGATAGAAAAAATTCTCAATGTTTCGGGTATTATCCGTTTTGTCGCCAAAGTTGCCAAGTGAACGCCATGTTTGTCGAAAAACTCTGGGGTTTCTAACGGGACATCCGATTCCATCCGATCCACATGACTAAATCATTCTTTTTTATGATGACCCTATACGTGCGGGAAAGCAAAATTACTAGTTTGTAGCAATATCTTCCATCGTCAATTTGAAATTTCTATCTTGATTTTCGACAGGGTTAAAAATAAAACATATTTGATCACAGACTTAAAAGTGGCATCTGAAATATGTTCTACTTCTTATTTAACAAAAGAAGCATTTCAGAAGGTCTAGGTTTCATCCTTTCATCAAGTGTAATTTGTATTAATCACCTACCAATGGTGATTCTTTCGCTTGATTTTATGATATTGGCGATCGTAAGACTCAACTATATGCCTCTGGAACACATTATTGTGCATTTATATGGCTATTAATCTTTTCAGTCAATAATTAAATACACTATAAAGTACCGGATCTCATTTCTTGGTAGAGTGAAGAGATCAGGTTTGATCAGATGCCAAATGCAAACTCAGGTAATTAAAATGATGGAAACAGGATCCAGTCTAAGCATGACTGGTTGAAATTCAGTCAGAATCATTTCCACAGTCGGTAGAAATGAACTCATCTTGAATTTCGTTATCGAAAATTGTTCATTAAAAATAAACTCTTCTTGGATCCTAGAAATAAATATTTGAATTTTTTTTATTAAAAAATTGGTTTGAATTCTAAATTTCCTTTATTTCCAAGAAACGAGGAAAAAAATATGAAAATACACCACAATTGAAGAATTATCGTGATATTTTTACTCTTGTTTTTAATAACGCAAACGCAATTTTTTGCGATGAATTTTTATAAGCTAATTAAAAGCTAGACATAATAATCAGAAATGCTATCCATTCCCTTTTTTATGATTTAATCTACTTGCATCGGAATTATATTATTAAAAAAATATGAATGGCAAAATTATTCATAATAACAAAAAATTAATCTTCCATATAATATGATTTCTATATGCAACATAAATTGAAATTCTAATAGATGTTATTTATAACCAATTATTTGGCGTAAACACATGCATTAATGAAAAAAACAAACTTCATTTCGAAAACAGAATATTAATAGCATTTATGGGATTTTTCTCTTACTGAGAAAATTATGCTTTCTTTGAATTAATTATTTATATTAGTTTAGCATTTATTTAACTACAATATTGAGAATCATAAAACGATAACAATTTAATTCATTCATCTTGGACTTAATTAGATCCCTGTAAATATTCTAATTGCTTTGAATTTAATGATACCTATTAGGCCTTTGTGAAATATATTGGCCATAAATAAAATTTAAAATAATCCCTGCATTTAATACGATAAATAATAGATTTTTTAAAAAAATCGTTCTGTTAATTCTACAATACCTCCAAGTAATTCCTTTTCGATATTCATAAATAATGTAAATAACTTTTATGAAAAAAAATATAGTTATGAATTTTCTCAGGTTACAATTTTTGGAAATGGAAAAGTATACTTACAAAAGGTGTTCAAATGAAAATGTACAAACAGTCGCAATAATGTAACCGATAGCATATTTGTCTATGAGCTATGGTGGGCCGCGGTGGCCTGGTGGTAAAGTCTCGGCTTCGGAAACGGAGGGTTTCAAGTTCGAGACTCGATTCCACCGAAGATCTGTCGTGTGAGGGGGTCTCTTGCACGTTAAATCTGTCAGGCCAAACGTCCTCCCGCTAGTGTGGTGTGGTGTGGAGAGGGGGGTGCCACTTCAGGTGTCGTCCTCGTCATCTGACTGTGGTTCAAAATTACGAGGTCCGTCCCAAAATAGCCCTCGTGTTGCTTTAAACGGGACGTTAATATAACTAAACTAAACTAAACTAAAGTCTATGAGCTATGGGAGAACGTAACGAAACATCTAAGGACGAGTTTCCAGCGTAGTAGAGCATGCGCAGGAGAGAGCAGACGCTCTTATAAATAGCACCATCCAATTGACTCTACTAAATCCTCGAATACAGAAGAACCATGAGCCCCTTGCGTACCATGTAATCACTAGTGGATACATGCTATGTATAGGGCAAAATCCTTTGTAACCTCATGTGGATACATGGCTTCTTTAGGTTTACAACCAGAGTAACCAGCACATGAAACATCATAAGGTAGATTTTCTTTTATTGGGAAAAACATTCTGGATTCATTTTGTCTGCAGGTAACTGAAGGGTGGAAATAGGAGGGTTGCAAAATGTCTGTGTTACAAAAATTTGAAAAAAAAAATGGGAAAATTAAAATTGAAAATCTTTGTGAAATTTTTCGAAATGTTCCTTGGATCAAAAAGCTTTTTTATATGCATTACATGAGTGTACTGTAATTTTAGTTTTTTTTTCTACATTGTAGCACCCCCAACAGCGTCGTTACGTCAAGGTCAGTATCCCCAGAAATCTGGAATTTGCGCGTGAGCTAGAGAAAGCCGTCTGGTATGCAACAGGTAAAATTCGATGTGTACTGTGAAATACTTTGAAGTTTATGCAGGTCCATCAAGAATAAAAGACCGGGACTACTCACGAAGGGTGGAATTTTGCTCCAAGATAACGCACGTCTACACTTCCAGACTCATAGACACGGAACTGGCCATATTCAAGTGGTAGCAGGTCGACCATCCGATCTACAACCAAGACATGTCTCTCTGCGATTTTCATGTGTTTGGTCCCATGAAAAGACAATTGAAAAGGATTCGTTTCAACTCGGACGGCCAATTCTAGAACGTCGTGAAGAACTCGGTCTCGTCACGCCCACATGAATTCTGGGAACAAGGAATCCTTGGATTCGTTAATCAATGGGATGGTGGTGCATAGGCCTATGGCGTATACATTGTATAAGTCTTCATTTATACTCCCAATGTTGTTTAGTTTCGTTTCATTTGAGCACCTCTTTTATATGACTTATAATTACATAGAAAGTGTGTTTAGTCGGAAATCCTTACCAGTAATGGTAGATGGTTTCCATCAGCATCCCATAGCTATATGCAACAATCATATTCAGGAATTTCATTGCTGATATAGAGGTTTTTCATTATTTTTTTATGTATTTTTTTGAAATGCATTGTGTTATAATGGTCAAAATAGATCATCAATTAAAATTAAATAGTCAAGCAATAACAAAAAAAGAAGAAACTTGATTCTTCCAGAACAGTCATTGCGTTGATAGTTATTTAAGCGTCATTAAATAATGACGAGATATTAGAAAATTTGGAATTTTAAAAATTCAATACAACAAATTCAACATTCAAAGAAGGTATTTCTTAAAGAAAATTAATCATATGACTTCAATAAACAAAATTAATTAATATGGAAAAAAATGTTCTTATTCAACCTAAGCTATTTGTTGATAAAAATTATCAATTATTTTTTTAAAAGTTCAAGATTGTATATATTTTTGAAATTTCGAAGTTAAAATATTTCTTCCATGTAATTATACAATTACTTGTACATGATAATCTGACGAGTTTAAGAAATTTTGTTATTACAATGCTCATACATTAACTAGATTATTATGAAAACTACTTCGATGCTATAAAATAAACCACTAATTGCGGCAATTATATGGCACTTAAATCATCGCCGATTACTTAGCTTCCGACTAGATTAGAGAGCCCCCCTTTTAACAACAGAACCTCCCACTCTCTGCCTTTCAATTAGTGTTTCCAGACTCTAATTGAGGAAGCTGAATTCTAATTATTTTATACGATTTCTCACAAGGGATTTACCAACTTCATTCTGAAATATTATTGTCTGAAGATGATTATTGTGTGTTTTTTCAAAAGAAATGGATTTCAATAAAAATAATAAATCAATTCTTCAGAAGGAATTTGTATAAAAACGTCCGTAAAGGATATATGGGTTTAGTTAAATTACCTTGCACAATTAATGGACATTTTTGATTAAATGTAAATTAAGAATCTAGTAAAATTATTTATGTCAAGAATAAAAATATGTTTACCATAGAAAAGCAAAATATAAATAATGATACTATTAAAAATATCAATATAAATATATCTGGACAACAAGTATTAGATTATTAAACAATTCTGTAGCTGTCATATTGTTTTATTTTGCAGTTGATATCATAGTCAGGAAGAACTATGATATCAACTGTATCAATGATATCTGATATCAATTCCCAAGTACTTCTTTTATTTTTTTAATAGATACTAAATTATTGTTAAAAATTGTTTAGTGGTTGCCAAATCAATGCTTCCAAACTTGAAAACAAAATTTGAGGAAAAATAAGGTTTCTAGACAGTACAAGAATCATGCAATATTTCTGCTAACAGCCAAGAATGAAATATTTTTCTGAATAACTCATATAATTGTTAAGACAATATAAAAGGAAGCACTTACGAGTATGGATTCTCTAGATTCGGAATGCTGATCACGGAGTGATCTCTCTATCTTCGAGTTGGACATGATTATGCAATTACTGCTGTTAATGGCGATTTAATGTTTTATGTTGCAAACTTCCGTAAGTGATGTAATTAATATTCGAGTTTCGCATATCTTGTGGAATAAAACAGTGTTTTCAAACAAAGTATCGTACATCTTATACGGAATAGATGCTTTCAGAGATATCTATAACAGCATTTATTTCTATCAACTTACGGCTCGATAACAGGAACATACTATCAGCCTTCCGAAATACCTATGGTGTACAGAAAACCAAAGTAAATATCAAATTTCGTTTTATTTTCTTAACTTTAACGCTTATTAATATTGTCGCATTGAAATTAAACATCGCCGAGTCTGCATAGCTAAAGTGTTATGATGCTGGACTCACAGTCAGAAGATGATGTATTCGTATTCCAGTAGACTTAAAATTTGTTTAAAAATTTTTCCTTTATTTCGGGCTTCAGAAGATTTTGTACCTTTTCTTTAATTTACCAGATAAGTGCTCTGGGCTTTTCTTACTGTTTCCAGAAAGGTATTCTGGAGCTTTCCCTATTTGTATAAAAGCTGGAAAACTCTCAGTCTCAGTGTTCTTAGTTCGAAGTTGAGTTAATGAATTGATTTCAACTCTACTTCCTGTGTCTTCTTGAGTTCTATCCACGTGACAATATAAAGGAAATTTGCTTGAATTAAATTTAACTTCTAGCACTCGGGAAAGTAATTCAATACACAGTTATCCTTCTTCTTTAATATCTGAAATATAATTATTCAACTTCTTAACGGTCGCATAATTTTGAAGAAAATGGTCATAAAAGTGCCAATTTATATTCAAGAAAATTATATAAACCTGAATGTATAGTTTAAAATAAATTAGCTAT
>JAPMOQ010045968.1:0-16237 GCA_026543055.1 Argiope trifasciata | reverse complement strand
TAACATGTGAAATATGTCAGCGTAACACAAAAATTAGTGTTAGAAATATTATTGAAAATAAAAAAAAATTCTAAAAAAAACCCTTTGGCTGTTTCGAGACTCGAACTGATGACCTGCAAAAATGAAAAATCTTCTCTGGCACCCTAGCTAACAAGCCACTCATTCCTTCAGGAGACAATAATATGTAGCTTTTTTAATTTATAAATCAAAACAAATTTTGTATCGAAGACACTTTAAATCTGGTCAAAAAGGCCAATGCAAAGAAAATTAATGCCGTCTGTGCTTGTCCCCGAGTTTTGTATTTGAAACTTCAATAAAAAATGTATAAATATAAGAAAATTCTTTTTTTTTCAAGTTTTAGGATGTGAAATCTGTCAGCATAAATACAAAATTAATATTAGATATATTATTCAAACAAAAAAAAATTCAAAAATAAAAAATCTTTTGCTGTTTTGAGACTTGAGCTGATGACCTGCAAAAATGTAAAATGTTCTCTGGCACCCTATCACCAAGCCACTCATTCCTTCTGGGGCTGATGATTCTTACCTTTTTAAATATATAAATCGAGACAAAGTATGCATCGAAGACGCTGAAAATCTGGTCAAAAAGCCGAATGCTAAGAAAATTACTGACGTCTGCGATTGTCCCTGACCTTTGAATTTGAAACTTCAAAAAAAACTATAAATATTTGATGGACTTTTTTTTTTGCAATTTAACATGTGAAATATGTCAGCGTAACGACAAAATTAGTATTAGAAATATTATTGAAAATAAAAGAAAATTTAAAATAAAAAGCTTTTGTTGTGTCGAGATTCGAAGTGAGGAATTGCAAAAGTCTATAATAATCTTTGGCTCCCTCGCCACCAAGCCACACCTTATTTCAGGAGCAATCTTTTCTTTCATTTTTAAATATATAAACTAAAACAAAGTATCAAAGACACTGATAATCTGGTCGAAAAGCAAATGCTAAGAAAACGAATAACGTCTGAGCATGTCCGGGGATTTGGAATTTGAAATTAAAAAAATATCTATAAATATATTAAGGAAATGTTTTATTTTTGAATTTTAACCTGTGAAATATGTCAGCGTAACTACAAAATTAGCATAAGCATTATTATTGAAAATAAAAAAAAAATGCAAAAAGAAGAAAAATATTTTGCTGCATCGATTCTCGAACTGAGGACATGCGAAAATCAATAAACAGCTGGTTCGGCATATTCGCCAAGATACAAATTTCTTCAGCTGCCGCGGGTTATTTCCTTTTTAAAAAGACAATTCAAGTATCAAAGACATGTTAGGAATCTGGTCCAAAAGTGCAATTCTATGAAACGAATGAATTTTGCTTCTTTAATGAATTTACTTTTAATTTTATATAGATCTATAAATATTTTAACTATACATATATTTTCTTGAATTTTAAGTTTTGAACTAAGCAAATTCTCTGCTCTTGAAATTTTCCTACCGTGTTACCATCATACGAGGAATGTTGAAAACTTAAGTCCTAAAGTCATTCATCTGCGCATTAGCTTGACCTTGTACAAAAAATAAAGCTCAAAATATAATGTTTGTAAAAATTTTAAAAATATAAAACAAGTTGATTAGCAATCGAACTGATGATAATGAAAATAAAAAGAAATTGCCTTTATTTCTATCCCTCAAGCCACACTCGCTTTTAATTATCTATAACTTTATTTTTATTTTAAAATAAAATTTTAATTCTGATATATATATTTTGGATCATTCATTGTAAATGCTAAACTGTTACGTAAATTATGTTCAAAATGCATTAAAAAAGTTTGTAAATCTATATAGCTATTCCTGCGCAACGAAACTCGAACAAGGTATCCAGATAAGCATATAACTTCACATAAATGATTTTTTTTATGCGAAAAGTCATCAAAAATTCAATATCACTTTGATATTTAAAAAAAATTAATATTTTTGAAAAAATACTGATTTTCGGAGCCGCGAATATACTTAAACTGCACTGTATTTCTACGTAATCATGAGCACTGCTTTATCTAATGCGTCTAGTTAAAGTCTGAATGGTTGTTAAAATTTTTCTGGTTATTTGAACTGGAAAAGGAATTAGAAGTGAATAGTTCAGAAATGGAGTGGATATATTTTCTTTTATTTGATAATAAAAATTGGTAATATCTTTTTCGCACTTCTTCACTTCATTTTGGATGTCTTTTTTCAATGGAACCATGGCCATAAAAATTGGAATTTAAGGGCCCCCCCCCCCCCTTTCTTTCTCGTACCGAAGTAGAGAGAAAATATTGGATTTGTCAGAAAATTAGAGTCTGAAACTTTGAAGAATAGCCACATTACCGTCATCCCTGAGAATGAAAAATGCATTTTTAGAATCATGTTTGTATGACCGTCTGTCTGTCTGTCTGTCTGTGACGAGAATGACTCAAAAACGAGTTAGATCAATGAAACGAGTTAAATGGATAAACTCTTTGAGATAGGTGTACGAAATTTGGCTTTTTATCATTAGTTAAAATATGTAGATTTCTATAGTTATGGACAAATTCCATTATGATGAAATTTGTCTGTCTGTATGTTTGAATGTATGTCAACAGAATAGTTACAAAACGAAGAAAGTCAAATATTTATAATTCAGTGCAAGTTTTTTAAATTTTCATTGAAGGCACCTGTTGAAGTTTGAGCCGATCCGACAACGGGTTGATCGTTTGTTGGTCCGTACTTTCAAACGCCTTTAAACGCACACACAATGGATACTCAAAAACACAATAATTTAAACATATCAAATTTTGTATGTGATTTTGTGACTACAATTGAAATTCTTTGTCAACGGTTGAAAACCAAAATTGGACTAACACTCGTCTAAAAGAAAAATTCAGTTTTCAATTTCCATAGTTTAGTTGCCAAAACACTGACCAAGAATCATACATTGGATTCAGGAAAATGCTAAATTCACAACAAAGCATAATATTTCATAACTATTGTACACCAATGTCACGCAAAGAATTCTCGGTCACAACACCTTTATTTATAGTTACGAGATAGTTTGGGGGAACCCCCCCATGATTTTAAAATTGTTTTGGAATAACATGCCTAACAAATAAAAACACATTTAAGGCTCATCTAATAATAAAATATTTTAATGGAACTGTAAGAAACATTTTTGCTTTTTTAGATCGGCAATTAGTTGAATGGCTTTGAACAGGCCCTTACTATATAGCTTAGATTGATTACTCCACTTTGATAAAAATTATCGGTAACTTTCAAAATTCACAATTTTTTAAGAATTTCTCCAGAAATGGTAGGCTTTCTAACTTTGTAATTCGATAGCGTGAAGAATATGCTGAATTCAAATTTCTTGTGAAAATTCCATAACCATGATATTTAAGAAATAAACAGCTGAAAGGAAGATATATTGGTTCATCTCGTAACAAAAGCCGATAATTATTTTTTTAATTCCATTTATTTTTTCTTCTAACATGCATAAGTTCCATCCAACCAAACAAAATTTTAATTTGAACGTTCTGGAAAAGCAACATATTAAAATTCACAATTAATATTTTCAATACTGGAGAAAAATAGTTATGTTAGTAAATAAATTTTACATTCGTATGGGCTGTTGTGGGTATATTTTTCACAATTTCAGACGCTAATACGGTGGTTTTTTAAAAATTCCTGTTGAATACTAATAAGATCCACAATGGTGCCGGTATTGCTATAAATTGACTTTCAAAAGGGAGCTCTTAAGAGTGACATATTGTTGAAGTTTCGAATTACCGGAAACTCTAAAATGCACTAAAAACCTTTGGGATTCAAATAGTAAAAATGTATGCTATTAAATAATTAAATTATTTCAAACAACAGAAAGAAAATCATGCAAACGAATAAGAATTCCACAGTAAGCGAAAAAGGGTATAAATAGATTTAGGTGATATTTAAGAATTGATTAAACACCAAATAAATTAGACTTTCTAATGTGTGAAGTATATTGAAGAAAAGCTAGCAAATCATTCGATCAAGGATTTTTAACATTAAGAAAAAATTATTTCATAGGAAGAAAAATTATTAAAGCCTAGTGCAGACCTTTGAAAAGCAGGTTCTGTGATGAAATTCGTTCAACTGTGCTTTTTCATTTTCTAACATTTGAAATAAAAAGCATTAAATTCATCCAAAAAATTCGAACTCGATATTTTGAATTTTCTCATTTTATACCTTCCCGAAATCGAGAAAGCATCCGGAAACGTATTTTTAAAAATATACAAAACCAATTTAAAACGGACAGATGAAATTCGGTTATACTGCTTACGCCAGATAATTGGAAGTTCCTAACCAATTTTGAGTGAAATCTTCAAGAGAAGTTTGTCTTTTCGACTCTCAGAAATAAATCATTTTGTTAACTTCTAAACAAAGTAAACTAGTTGATTAAAATTCTGTTCCTTCATTATAACCATTTCAGACGCATACCAAACTTTGAATTAGATTCAATCAAAGATTACCCGTTTGTATGCCTGTCTGTATTTACAGAAGCGTGTAAACGCGATAAATTTAGAAAATACCAAATTTGGCTTGCGACTATGATAGCAAACGTAGCAATGCAAATTTAGATCTCAGTTGGTTGGAAAAAAAACGCGTCTAAACAGAAATTCATTTTCTCGGTAGATCACTCCTGTTGGTTTTGAAAATAACTTAAATTCTCAAAGAAAATCAGAGCATTATTTAAGACAGAGTTTTATTCCTTTAATTCACTCTTCAATAAACTTTAAATGGCAATAATTAGAATCTCTCATCGATTCTTTTACGATTTATAATCCCAAGAAAATTTAAAAAGACAGTAAGAAATGATGTAACAGAATTCTAAAGATTAACATACAAATCCTAACACAACAAAATTCCCAAACTAGATTTTATTTTCAAAAATATCAAGTACAAAATTTGAAACAAAATCGAAAAAAGATTAACACCACAAAGAAAGTGAAATCTCCATTATTTGCAAATTATGTACAAGATATGCATAAAAGTAACATTTAGTGCATACATATTTAAAACATTCATTTGAACATACATAAAATGATTACATACATTAAATACACGTATAAATATAAATATTAACGGAAAATAATGCGAAGTACCAAAAGTCTGTCCAAAGACAGAAAATTGCAGTTTAACAATGCAGTTTTTATGAATTATTTTAACATTATCAAGAATTTTGAAGAAAAGGTCCCAAAATACTTTAGCAATAAAAATATTTTATCCTTTCGAATATTGTAATTTTTCAGTTTTAAAGGAGACTTTCTACAGAAATAAAAAGTATTAGGATTGCTATTTTGTATATTTTTCAGATTCATAACGATGGAATCCATTTCTTTATAGACCATAGACACCCTAAAATTTTCCATAATTACAGCGATCCACTCGTTATTTTCAAAACTTGTATCATTACTTGATCCATTCGTTTAGTTAAGTTTCGATTCTTTTTATGCGTGGTGCCATTTATCAATGGGAAAAATCTCCATCGAAATATATCATGATGCAGTTACAAATTATAAATTAAAGCCTAATAAAAATAATCAATAACAAATTTAATTAAAGGTACTAATAAAAATACAAATAAAACATTAAAGTTAACAGCAGTATTAGAAAGAAAGCTATTATGAAAAATAAACAGCTCTTTTCTCATTTATTGCATCCATTGTAATGGGTAAATCAGGCTACATTTATATCATTAAAAACTACTCGGGGTTATCCAGATATTTCGCAATGCTCGATATACAAAATAAGTTGTTCTTATATAACTATATATTTTTAAATTTAATAACTGGAAATTTTAAAGATTCTGTTAAAGCATATAAATCACCATGTTGATCAGACATGGTGATCAAATACTTTTTTTTAATTCGACGGATTTCTGATTGGCTGGCTAGCACAGCCATCAGTCATCGGTCGCAAGAAAGCCACTAATAAAATCTTGCATTTCTTTCATTATTTTGAATTATATTAAGATTTTCAGCATTGTAATTACAAGCGTCAAGCTGAGTTTTCACGAATAAAACATCACAATCTAATTCCAATTTTTGTTTAGCACACTGAACAGTGAAGGAGATTAAAATAAAGAATCTGTTAAGGATGCAATAAATGGGTGAGAAATAGTGGGAATGGTTTTGTTTGATTACAAAAATAATTTAAGGAAGAACCGAAATTTAAATGTTCAAAATTTAAAGTACAATGCAGGTTATAGCTTAAATATATTAAACTATATATGGTTTCAGATTTAAACATTATAGAACATCAAGATAAATTATTTATATAGAAAAGCTCAAAAGACATGTACAGTCGTAATAAACAACATGTCTAAAATATATATTTTAATTTAGACATAACATCGAGGTAGCAATTTGTCAGATTTTGTTGACCTCTCATACAAATACATTTCAAAATGTATACGAATTCAAATAATTTAATGCTGGAATTAAAATGGTCTTATTCCTTGTTCTTTTAAATTAAATGTTCTCATGAGATTCCTTCTAATATAGATTTATAAGCAGCTATTATATACTTTGTTGCATATATTATTTAAAAGCTGTGAAAAATGTAACACTTTTTATACGATAACACTTTCCAATAAAATAAAAATAATTCGTTTTTATTTTCTCGTTCCTATTTTCAAAGTGATGATTCATTCCTTCATATCCGTTTCTTTTAAACAGAATTATAAACAGACATGTCTCTATATCTAAAATTTTCTTAGCATCCATCTACATATTATGCGAAGAACTTCCAGTAATTTTCACCATCAGCCCATCTAAAGACTTTCAAATATTATGAAAAAATTTTCTTTTCGAGAATTATTTAATATTAAAAATTCATACTGAATATTTGGCATTTCAAAATCAACTATTAACAGCAAATAAAAGATTCAAGATTAAGTAATTGACTCTTCAGATACAGAAGCAAATATTGTGCCACTACAGGACATTTAGGTTGATTAGAAACGCTCATATAAAAACTCAGAATATTAATATTGTTTCAAGAATTATGTAAATTTTAGAACAAATTATTTGTATTGTTTGGAAAGATTGGCCAAAAGAAAAAAATTCAGAGACTATTTTGATAAAACTTTCAGCAATAATGTCAAATCTCTCCAATTTGATCATTCAAAATGCATTGTCGAAAACTGAATTTTAATTAAACAGCTAAACTCGGTCTCGTTGGATAATTCAGAAAAATATTAAAGCTACTAAGAGAATAAATATTCTTTTTCTAAAAATTCTGAAAGTCCACATCGAAACATTTTAATTTTGTAGATATACAGAATTCGTCTACTAGACTCCAACAGAATTCGTATGGCTACCTTAGCCAAATTTTTCATAAATAAATTTTCAAAGAAACTGCTCAATTCAAAATTAATGTCCAGTATTTAAACTAAGTATTGTGACTCACGGAAGCACTTTAAAAACATAATATTTTGTGAAGTACCGCGTCAGAATATGAAAAAAGCTGCGAAGCCTTCAACATTAACCTTTGCGAGTTCGAGGCTGATCATTATTTTAAAAAATAGAGGGAAGGTTGGAATTTTGTCACAGTTTACGTGATAAACATAGGCAGAGGTTGCATTTCTAGTTAGAAATTTAGAAAGAAGCAATAAAAAAATTTATTTTTAAAAATCAATGAGCAACTAAAGGAAGGCCAATAAAAATTCATTTCACGCTGTCACTGAATCTCTTCATGATTAGCATTAAAATATTTTAGTAGATTTTGCAACAGTCATAATTTCCAAGTTCCCGAGATGTCAGCTAAAACTGCTGGTGTTTCTTCATCTGTATTATACATTAGGAGGAGCTGTGAAGTCCAAGATCTTGCAAATATTGATCCTAATAATCACTTCTCTGGAATGTAGAAGACAGGCTCATCCTATTCTAAGCTTCTTCAAATAAAAACTGGAAAGGAAATATGAATTAATGAAAATTAGATATGAATCCGTCTGCTGTAATGAGTAGAAAAAGATGCAATATTGAATACAGTAGCGATTGTCCTAAATGAACAGCTCAGAAAATCGTATCAATAAACATAATGTAAACATAATCAATAAACATAAATGTTTCAATTGCACTAACAATGACTGTGCTTTCCATAAATACTTTTCCAGTGCATCTAGTTATGGGATTTAAACCGTTAGTGAGAGGGATATCTATATAAATAAAAATGAAGGTTTATATGTCTCTTTTGCGCTGCGTACCACTCATCCAGTTCCGATAAAACATCGATGACATATTGCTATATTTTACACGGTTATAAACATAAAATCATCTAAAGTATAAAAAATACTTTCATATCAATTTACCGCATGTATTTGCCATGGGACAACAGATTCAATAAAGATGTTAAATTCTAAAAAGACGATAATACTTTGTTGCAATTGTATATAAATGCAATGCAACTTCTTTATCTGAAGTAATAGTTTTAATTGAAAGTGAGCAAGAAAGTTAAGGGGTATCATTCCTTTAGGTTTGAAATTTTAACTAACCATTTTATAATATTTTATCATTTTTTGTAGTAACTTACGAAAATATTATAATACAAATAATATTAAATCATCTTACTTTTCAAAAATATCTTTTAAACTATATAAGAGATTTTATGTTATAAATATATTTTCCAAGTTGAATCAATTTTAAAAGAATAATTTAAATCACATTTTCTAACATTTTACTCAAGAATTATGAACGAATATTAAACGAATCATGAGTTTATTTCATTAACCCTATTGAAAGGACTCTAGGCTCTACAATTCTAACAGAATACACATGTGTAAGATTTAAAAATGAATATTTGTTTGTAGAATAGCATAATAAAAATAGAATAAATACTATTTCTGCTTTTCCTTTATATATCCTTTAATCTATCCTTAATATATCCTTTCCTTTATATAACCAATCTTCCTATCATTCTTAATTTAAAAATTAACTTTTTCAAATTCCAAATGATATTTCAAAGATTATTTCTTCTGTGGTAGCAACTCGCAGGTTACCTGCTAGTTTTAATTTAATTACTGGTTTAATCACCAAGTAAGTTACATACCGCTTCATATTTTCGTGGTTTCTCCAAGTAATAAATGCAAGCCATAGATACACAGTGAAGACATACTTTTTAATTACAACTTTTCATTTTCAGGTAAAAATTTTGTTTTAGTTTTATATTTCAACTTACCAAGTACCTTAACTTAAAAAGCTTTTTCCTATTCCAGAGAAAACATTTTCAGCAAATCTCGAAAGTTTGGCGTCGATTTAAGGTTCCTCTGGATCCCAAAGTAGTCTCTGAATTTCTCTGGACAAATAAATCTCAGAATTTCTCTGAAGAATTCAGCAGTTTTGACTGATTCTTTATGTAGCATAATAATTAGCACATGGTGAATGCATATACTTCATAGTTTTACTGACGATATAGTTAAATATAAAATTAGATTACAGACAAAATATTTCTTTGCATGTGATATTTGAAGGAAGATTCTGATTGAAAGGCTAAAAAAATATATAGATTAAGAGCTATCATATTCCATATGTACATGATTATAAAATATTAAGTATTACATTCAATACCACAAAATTGCAGCTTTTTACTTTTATATACCAATAATATTTTTGGCATAGAATATATGTTTAATTTTCTAAATGATGTTAAAATTGATGGATAAGCAGAATTTTTAGGCAATGAGATTTTGCAAATCAAATCTGTGATCCTTAAAAAGTCAAGGATACAATCCAAAGCTGTTTGAAGTATTCCAACCTTCATATATCCAAAATATCGTACTTAGCAGGCAGTTAAGAAACAGGAAAGGTAATATAATCACCTGCAGTGTTTCAAACAAGTCAAACATTGAGATTGCTGATTTTTCCTCATCAGAAATACCTTTTAATCCTTGGTTGCAGTCAAATATCCACAGACAAATTCCAAATGAAATCAAATCAGAGTATTGCAAAATTGTGGAATTTTATAACCCAACTATTACTGAGATTTCAGATCATAGAAAATTTGAGATCTAAGACTCAAGACTCCATTGCTCATTCGAACTTCGGATTTCTTCGATCTCCCCGCATGATATTTGGAAGTATGGAATTGAAATATGTTGAAACTAAGCATTGCTCTTTTCCCCTGTTATTTAATCCAAATTTTCTTCTCATTTCAATCAGAATAGATCCAAGTAGATTTGTTTTGTAATATTTAAAAGCAATGTAAGCGAGTTGGAAATACGCAAATTATTCAGGAGCTCAACATGTTTTATTTATTTATCTATGCAATTCAATTTTAGAAATATGTTTCTTTCAAGGTTTACAAGATTTTTCCTTTAACAGAGATTCTTGATTCAGATATTTAGAAGATAGTTGCTGTATTGAACTATTTAGAAATTTCTTGACATACTATATCATCTTCGAAGAGACTTATAATTCAAAATAAAGGGTATTTTATGAAATCACAGTTACTTCCTAGGGACAATTTTTACAGTTTGACATTCACATTTGCAAAGAGTTCACTACACGTGGATTTTCCTCTACTCGTTTGTCTTGAATCTACAAGTTTGAGACTAATTCCACTGATCTACGGGATACTTCAGTCAGACAATACAGTTCAAAACAATCAGGCTTGGAATCCTCGATGAAAACCAGCTGTGACATTAGGAAATAAATTTTAATTATTCATTCAGACAGTCTCGGGATACGACAATAATGCATTTCAAAAACTTTCGATTTGATAAAAATCGAATAAAGTACAATCAGGAAAAAATAAAAATTTATCTAGTAGAAGTATTTCGTGTCCTAAATATTTCCCGACAGTTCAAAATTTATATTTCATGTAGAACAATTGCTAAATAAATTAACAGAATTATCTAAATTCGATTTTAATTGATTTAAAAATTGAATTACTAGCATTCATTTAGTATTTCATTTCTTATCCTCGTTTTCGTTGCTGCTTTAAAGAAGGGTAATCTTTTTAAAGAAAAGGAAAACGTTTAATTCCAGTTATAAATCTGGGTGCTCATTTTGAACCCGAATTTAATCTCAATATTATTTTGTTTGGAAATTATATTAAATAGTTTTATTGTTTTAATTTATTTTAAATCTCAAATGCTAAGTAATATGCATCTAAATTTAAGAGAGATTCATCCTGGCTTTGCATTTATCGAATCACCAAAGCTCATTCATTAAAAGATATCGGCATCATTTCATTAAAACAAAACAAATATTTGGATATATTATGCAAGATTTGAACACATCCGACAAATCCACCTTATATAAATGTAGTTTTATCTTAATGCCCAGAATCGCTTTCAATAGAAGTACTACTTTTATTTGCGATATGTTAATAAACGTTTCTTTTATGACTTACCGGTATTTGAAATTATGTCAAATCGCAGAATGGAATGAAGTAATTTATCTACTCCTAGAAGGACGAGTATTAGAAATTAAGAAGTGTCGAAAGAACAAAGTAGAAGGCTAATTTTTTATTTGAGTGATACTTCATAGTGCAAACCTGTAAAAACTTGATCGAGATAAAAAATACACTATGTTTCAGATCACCACGAGAAGAAATCTAATAAAATTACATAACAGAAATATTGAAAATTCAGATTCCAAAAGAATGAACCCGAGAAGAAAGATGTTAGGTTAGAATCAGTTCTGGAGTTAACACAGTTGAAAAAATATTCGTTTCCAGTAAATACTCAGTTGATCAGTGTTATACTTTCTAATTGATTTTAGAACCCAAAATCTTTATTTTCTGGTATTGAATCAAAATGCATTGCATCCAATATACCCATGAAAGTTGGACTTCATACGATTTAATATCAACTACGATTTAATTTAAAATGTGTATTATCCAAATTAAAGAAATCCAGATTTTTTCCCTCACTTGGGCGTTTGTGACATCCAATCTAAATCATAAATTGATAATTTTTTAAAGTTTTAATCTCTTACTGACATCAAGGAGTCATTTAATGCTGTAAACTGTCACTCTAGTGAAATAAATGTTGAATTCTTTGAAAGAATAGCTTTTAAAACAGATGGATCTTCGGACTGCGTACCAAGCCCTTAAAAACATAGAACTAATTATCTTGAGAAAAGGTCCGAATGCTGCGCTATGTCTTATTTCCGCTCAAAATACAATTCATTCAATTTTCCCATCAAGACTTGTTCATAGTTCGAGATTGGTAGCAATGGGGCATTTAATTGGTAGCTGTCAGCCCAATTTCTAGCAAACTGTATCATATTGTGAGAAATGTGGAAGTAAGTGCTAAAAAAACTTTTTTTGCAATGGGAAACTATTGTACTTTAAAATTTGACCGAAAGGTTTTTATAATATACTATAACCCTCTAATAGTAGTAGCAATTTATCTGAAAATGCACAGGGCACAATTTTTGCGTTTTACGAGCTAAAATTTGACTGCATTAATCGGAGGACTGATGCCATCACCTATTGGACCCTGTTGTGTCAAAGAGCCTTGCTCTATAGGAATGGTTCTTTGGCAATAATTATATAATATAACAAAGCTTTCATAAATCTGATACTTTGGGTACCGGAAAATACTTTCTATATTTTATATGATGAGCAAAAAGGTAGTAAATTGATGAAAAGTTCTAAAACACAGAGAAAAAGTAAGCATTTATGGATTTCTTTTTCGAGGGTTCAAAAATTTGAAAAAAATATATTTTCATTAAGTTCACAATTTTTAAATATTCAGCAATTAGATAGGAAAGACTTAGCAAAGATTCCTGAAGTTCTAAATAAATTCATTAAATAAAAAAAACTTTAATCTATATGATTGAAATAAAACGTGAGTTCCAAGCTGTTTAAGGTATTGAATAAAGAATCAATATGGATACTATTAATCTTTGCAGCTTATTTACGAAATATGATTTTAATTTACGTGTTTATTTTAAGTCCTTGAGTTCACGAATTCCTAGATTCACTGAATTTTTATAACTAATAATTCAATTATTAAGTTTGCCAAATATAAGTCCATTAAAATTTTATGCGTCATAATCTAATCTATACTTATAATAAAGCTCAATGTGCGTGTGTGTGTGTGTGTTGGCGCTCTACAGGCCAGACCGTTGGACCTACAGCTACCAAATTTGGTACATGTATACCTTGGAGGTCCGGAATGTGCACCTCGGAGCCCTTTTTTCGAATTTTTAATTAGAATTTGAATTAATTAAAATTTAAGCGAAATTTCGAAGTTTTTCCGCCATAACTTCCGAAAATATGATCGCATAAACATGATTTTTACATCAATTTAAAGATTAAAAAATTATCCTTCTAATGGTATTAGTGTTTTAATTTAAAACTCAAGCTTCTATTTTTGACGAATTTTTAAAGAAATATTTTAACCATGTTTTTTTAGCACGTGACTGGATAAAATAAAAGAATGCCGGAAGTTCAAATAAAAAAAATTATCATAGCAAAATAAATCTACAGAAATGCAACTTTCTGCACGTGACTGGATAAAATAAAAGAAATATAAAATGTTATATTTTCTTCAAAAAATAAATGCAAAGCAAAGGTTTCTACAATCGTTTGCAATATCTATATCATTAACTCAATAAATCTTCTTTATTTACGGTAAACCTGATTGAATTTTGACAGGATATGCATTGAAATCCCTACTTAATGGCATATTTATGTAATCGTTTGCAATATCTGTATCTTTAATTTAATACTTTTTTCCCTTTCTCGCTTTCTTTAAAAAAACATATTTAATATTTTGGCAACATCATTGAAATTTTTTTTAATATTTTGGAAGCATAACCGATGGTTAAAACTGACTGATTTATAAAATTAAAGAATATTATTAGGAAAAGGTGTACTTTTAGAACTTTTTGTCCATCATCTTAAAGAAAATACTAATTTCAGGTCAATCAATGTCCGGAATTACTTCAAGGCTAATGAATATGTGATTTAATTGAAAATTTTAGAACGCTTTACTCATGGCGAACCAGCTGGTCGCCAAAGGCGGCTAGTTTTTAATAAAAACATTCCCCCCCCCCAAAAAAAAGAAAGAATTTTTCAAGCCCTCTGGGAACACCGTTAAATGGGTTAGGGTTCAATGATTTTCTTTCATCCATACAAAAGACATATCTGGTTGAAATACTTATATAAATAAATAAAAAAAATGAGAAGCACGAAGAATTTCAAATTTTAATACTGAAATATCAAATTAAATGGAATTCAAAGCTCTATTTACGCTGTTCAAATTTTTATGTGCTGTAAAGTAGCGGAAACTCCTTCACAAACTGCATAAAGTGGGAAAAATTTATTTGCAAATAAAAAAATCTTAATAAGATACTAAAAATAAGCTCCAATTTTAAAGGGCATATCTAACTTAAGCCTAAGAAAGTAATTCACAAATTTCTTCAAAGGCACTGCTAAATTGTCTTCTATCTTCTATATATCTAAATTGTCTTCTATAGACAAATAATGACTAACTCGCACATGAAAAGTCCTTACCAGTCGCATTCTACACTCCCACACACATAGAACTAAATATTCACACATTCCACACACAGAAAAATACATCTCACACACAAAATGTCTATACTCTATCAGCACAACTCACAAATAACCCTTTCATACACTTCAATATATTTTATATTGCGAGCCACCAATTAATACTGTTTATTAATTACCCACATAAAAGATGATATCCGCAATACCACGAATACGCACATTCATTGCCCACCCTCCCAATTCCAAAACTACACACATTCATTGCCCACATTCCAATTCCAAAACTACACACATTCATCACCCAATCCAACACTATATACATTCATTACCCATTCCTCCCCAATTCCATCGGTACACGCATTCATTACCCAATCCTCCAAAATTCCATCACTGCACACATTCATTACCCAATCCTCCAAAATTCCATCACTACACACATTCATTACCCAATCCTCCAAAATTCCACCACTACACACATTCATTACCCAATCCTCCAAAATTCCACCACTACACACATTCATTACCCAATCCTCCAAAATTCCACCACTACACACATTCAATACCCAATCCTCCAAAATTCCCCCACCACACACATTCATTACCCAATCCTCCAAAATTCCATCACTACACACATTCATTACCCGTTCCTCCAAAATTCCATCACTACACACATTCATTACCCGTTCCTCCAAAATTCCATCACTACACACATTCATTACCCATTCCTCCAAAATTCAATCACTACACACATTCATTACGCAATCCTCCAAAATTCCATCACTACACACATTCATTACGCAATCCTCCAAAATTCCATATCTACACTCATTCATTACCCATTCCTCCCCAATTTTATTACTATACACGCGTTATCCTCTAATTTACGATCTTAACTCTAACATCATGCTCATTACCCACTCTGCCACGACATCCTGGATTTTAGCAAAACATCCATTACGCACTCGGACACTACCTCCTCAATTCAAACACCACGCCCGATATTCATTTCTTTACGACCTCCATGATTCCAACACATCTACATTAGGGATTCTGCCATGAGCCCAGCAATTCCAACACTATGTTTACATTACCTACTCTACATAGTTCTAACAGCAAAGAAACAAATTTTAATTTTCAATCTAATACGATATTTTTTCATTACCCACAATCAATACCACCGGTATTCATTGTAAAATTCCCAGACACGATTCTTAATGAATTTTATTTTTTATCCACCCATGATTGAAAAACAGAGCCCGGAGAATATCTAATGTCACTCATTATATATTGGAGGTCACAAGTCTGTTTTCAAGAAATATTTCAACTCGAAACTGTAAAGACATTATATTGTCTATATGACGCCAGTAAAACAAGATTTTCAATTAAGTATCTGCATGTCCAAGAAGACCCAAAGCATTCACTCTTAATGCAGTATAGTTAGTTCTATACGCTACAATGTAGCATTTTAAATATATCAGAATTAATGTAAAGCGCTAATAATAATTTGAATCTCTTAATCAACGAAAATTGCATTTGAATTCAAAAAATCTTTTGCATTTTTATGCGTTTATAGTTTTATTAAATTTAGTTTCCCTAGCTTAAAACACAATGTATATAAGTATATTAGTCACGAAAGTGCAGCAGAGTTCAGATATAAATTTTATTTTAATGTTTAGTTTTAATTTGAATTGACTACAAAAATCCGAATTCCAAATTTAATCCGAAAAAATTGTAGCAAAATATTTAAGACTTG
>JAPMOQ010045931.1:5916-48904 GCA_026543055.1 Argiope trifasciata | reverse complement strand
CTTTCGTATTTTACTAATTTTTATCTTAAACTTCTATTTAATTGCTTTATTTCTGAAACAACTAGTATTTGAAATAAACCTGTACCAAAATATTCTAATTTTGGACCAGATTTAAAATGTCAGATGTTACAGGGATTAAAAATAAATGCTTTTATTTGTTTACACTCTTAATTCCCTACTATAACAATAAATAATTAAATAAGTTAGGCATAATAAGTACGGTGGAATATTTTTCAGACAAATCTTTACATAAAACCATTCATTGACACACAAATTACCTAACCATGTGTAAAACCATACATAAGAAAAACATCTTAACTCTTTATAAATTCCTATGAAATTGAACCAAATAAACATTGCAGTAAATTATGTTGTTATTTTTAAATCAGCCATTTCTCATTATCTACTTGATTGTTCTCAGGCTTGAAGATGTGATTATAAAGAAAACCAGATCAACTTTCCTGTTCAACCTGTTGCCTTGCGATGGCAGTCGTTGAAAACAAGGAGGGAATTTTTATTACAGCTAAAAAAAATTACGTGGGATTTTCTTTCTCTCATTATATATGTTAAAATATTTTCTGTGATTTTTATAATGCTTTCTCTTTTAAATCATCCATTTTAGCAAGTTGCATGGATGAAAACTGCCTTTGTTGATACAATTCTGAGGCAGATAATTTAATTTTTTATTAATTCTGTATTCGTCTTTCTTATATTAGATAATCTCAGTCTAATTAGATAATCTTAATTGATTCTAAAATAATTTTTGTTAAGTTTTAAAAAGTAGTGAACTTAGTTTTTTATAATAAATAGATTTGCAGAAATTGATAACTATATATTTACAGTTGAATCATAACCATATTTTAATTATATTCAAATTTCTGGAGATAAATTTCCATGTTATATGTTTTATTTTATTATATTTAAAGATGTGGGAATATTTTAAGATTAATTTAAATTTTAATGAAGTAAAAATTTGCATGTACATAACCTCTTTCTTTAATAGATTGAATTTTTCATTTTGACACTATTTTAATTTTAATTCTAGAAAATGATGGGCTGTTTTTTTCTTGCACCTTCTTGTTATGCCATGGCAGTTATAATATTTATATATAGATTTAAAATGAAATACATTTTTAAATTTTTATAATTAGTTGATTCAATTTAATATGTTGGCATGGTAATTTCAATTTATATTAATGTATCTAGTTATGATTCTGCTGTAACATATATAATTTTTTAATCTCAAAAAATTCGACTATCAAATCATCTGAAAATTTATACTTTTACATTATTCTCAGGAACCCCAATGGGATATCCAAAGGCAGGCAAAGAGACGCAGAAATTAGAAGAACTCCTGAAGGCCATCCAGTTTCTCCGTAAAAGGTAGATACTGGTGAGGGAAATTGTGAATGGGATTAAAAATAATCTTTTAAAAATTTCTTACTCTCTTTTTTTCTTATTTAAACCTCTTTTATCTAACAACTACCAAATGATAGAAAAAGTAATGGGACCAATATTTTCTGTGTATGTTACTCTACTTTAATATGCTTTTGCTCTCCATTTGCTGAATGTTTATTTCAATTCTCGAAGGGAAGTTTTAAAGTTAAACTTGATTTTTTAAAATGAAATTTAAATTCAGCTGAATTGAGGAGTCTTATTAAAGTGATAAAATTATTTCTGTTAATAAAATGCATGGCCTTTGATTTCTCATATTGATTTACTGTATTCTGGCATATATTAAGGAAAAAAATCTGAAAAAGACCATAATATATTTTGAACTAACCAATATATTGTAACAGAATTTCGTTTTAACTTGCTCTGCTAAATAGAAGCTGTTTGATTCTTAAAATGTTTTTGAAATCTGCAATTGCACATTGCGTCATTCATTGAAATTACTTGTAAGTTGCCATTATACTATTAGTATGAGTTGTCATTGGTTATAATTATTATATATGCATTAGCATATGTTTTAACTTTGTTTGTTTTTTTTCTTTTGGAAGCACCAGTTTCTAGTATTAAAATTTATTTAGGTGCTGGTTCAGTTATTTTATTGAATTGCTTTAAATGCATTACATATTATCTGTCACATGATGCCAGACTTTTCAGAAAAAAAATTATCCTATTTACCTCTAAGAATTTTAAGTACAAATGTAATGCAATGAAAAATGTAGAAGATATGCTATGCCTTATATATTTTGCCTGTTTGTTAACATGAAATAAGATTGTAAAAATCTCATGTCTTTCTCGTATAAAGTATTGGATGTAAAACAAATATGATAAACTTGTTGATTGGTTATTCTGTTATAATAATATAAAATTAAATATCCATATTATGTAAATAAAAAACACATATTTTATTCTCCAGTGTTTCTTTCATTTGAATAAAAGCATTTTTATCATACATAATTTTAATGGTCTTTTTAACCAATTTACATCATTCTAATGTTTACTTTTTATAGATATTATTGTAACTTATAAAATTTATATGAATGGGGAAAAAGAATATTTCTGAAACGGTGTTGTTTATTAAATCAAAGTACAGGGTGTGCCAGAGAAACTTACTTATTTGAAAGGTAAATAAAAACAAAAGTACTTCAGTTATTGTTTTAATTTCTTTTTTATTTGAGAATACAATATCCCAGTTTTTTTTTTTTCCCCCCAGACAGTTTTGAAAATGACATTGGTTAAATGGAAACCCCCATTAGGCATACACTGATTAAGTCTATTTTTGAAGTTCGTGTCCTCTCTTGGCAGCATATCAATCGGTATGTTGGCAATGGCGTCGCGAATGTTGTTCTTGAGGTGAGCTATGGTCCGTGGTCAACATAAACAAAGGATTTCAAAGTGAGCCTCGTCACTGAAAAAAACGACCGCGTCTTCAGGCAGGTTGTCAAGCAGCATTTCACATGCATTTTGACTGGCAATAAAATCGCGTTCAGTTAATTCTTGCATAACAGCCAATTTATAGGAATGAAATTGAAGGTCTTGATGGAGAATTCGTCGAAAAGTGGTATCAGAAATTCTCTGAGCAGCTGCATGTTTACGAGCCGAACGCAGAACTGACTGCCTCACTCTTTCGACATTTTCCGGAGTTCTGGTAGTCTGTTGAAGGCCATTTCTGGGTTTAGTGACACTTCCGAAATGAGTTCACCCTCGATAGAATCGAATTACGGCCAGGAACGGGTCTCTGAGGAGGAATTTCAAAACGAGCGCGGAAGGCACGTTGCGTAGCAACTAGCGAGGCTACCGTTAGAAAAGAAGATCTTGACGGCGAAGGCCCGCTGTTCTGTAGACCAGAGCTTGATGGTAACTGACTAAAGGGAGAAACAAACTTGAGGACTTCTCCCTCCAGTAGCACCACCTATCACCCCTCTACTCACCTCTCAGGAATTTTTTCAAATAAGTTTCTCTTGCGCACCCTGTAGAATACAAACTTTATTATTATGTTGCACAAGAACAATTTTAATTGTTTGTATTTATTAAAAATATTATCTTTATTAATTATAAATAGTCCATTCTTATAAGCAAAATTATTATTTCAATTTATTACAGATTTGTTTTGTGAAATTTTTTTATAAAAAAAAGTGGTATTTAAATGCTTGAAGTATTGTTTTAGAAATTTCTGCATAATTTAAAGCAGGGCATTAAAAATCTGAAAGTATTAAACAGAAAAAGCAACATTATTTATATTACTAGAATCAAAATATAGCTGCAGCAATTCTGGCAACCAACTTTAATGAAAATCATTTTATCACATTAAAAAAAAGTTATCTTTCACAACTGTGTATACATAATAAACATAAAGCATTGTTTGTTTGACAATATTTGAAAATTGATAAAGTTTGCCAAATTTTTCTAGTTATTGACATTGAAAATTCTTTTGAAGTTTTGCGTTATTTCAAAATAGAGAGTAAAAATGGAGTAGGTAAATATTGATGACGTATCCCAGCATAATATGCTTATGTATGAGATAAAAAGGGATAAAATCATTACAGTTATGGCTGGAGAAGACTGTCAAGGCTTTTACTGTCGAGTATGCACCGTGATTTATATCACTGTTTTTAAACTACTCTAAAAAAAAGAAGGAAGAGATATGCTATCATTGATAACACTTCTAATGGTTATGAGCTTTTAATTTAGTGTAAATAAATTATAGTGGTTTTGTATATATAATTTTAAGTATGTTTACTGTCTCCCAAATAACTGGACATACTTAACTAAACTTTTTCCTTTAAAGATAGAAATAATAGTGTTTACGTCTGAAAGCACAAAAATTAAATTTTCAGTTAATTCTGTTCTAAAATTAATTGACATTTTGCGATTTTTCCGTAATCATTTCAGAGTAAATGATCCTACAAAAATAATTTTAATACATCCTTTAATTCTGTCATTTCAATGATATCAATTTCCTTTTCTTTTTTTCATTCCGTTTCTTTCAATTATTATTAATTTAAAAATAATTTGACAGTATTAAGATTAACTAGATGGCTACAAATCCTACTTTTTTTTTCTTTCCAAACCCCAAGAATATTGATTCTTTTGGGATTGCTGTGGGACCCCAGCTTGCTTTTCTCTCATACCACACAATTATCCATTACTACTAATAATAAGTTTGTTATAAAAGTAAAGTTATTGAAATTGCCTGAGCAGCTAACATTAAATTTTTTTATCAATTAAAAAAATTTAATACTAGTTTTCCAAAATTAAAATTTTCTGTTGACATAAATATTTGTAAATATTAAGCAAAAATATGTAATTCTAAAATGTTTACAAATTAGAAATTTTTATATGATGCATTTCTTCAAAATTGGTTGACATAATGTTTATAACATTGAAATAACCGACTTCAGTATTAATAAGTTTAGTTTAATTGTGTCGGTCAATTTTGAGTAGTACATATTATTTCTAAAAGATACCAAATTATGTTTAAAATTACTCTTGGACAATAATGATAGGTCATTCTGCTATTCTTCAAAGTGACAAAAGTAATTGTCGATGCTCTCATAATTCAAAAACTTTGTCCAGTGACCTAAAGCATTCAAGTTTCATTCATTATGATCGGGTTTTCTCGTGAATAATTCATAAATACTTTTGTTTGTCCTAACTTCTAACTTTTTTTTATAGAACTGCTTCATTTACACTGATTTTTTTGTATTACAAACTTACATATGTATTTGATTCAGATTTTTCTGCTTTAAGCAAGTTTGTAAAGAATCTGAGCGTGCAAACTGGCTGAATAGTGATTAATGAATTCAATTTATTTTTACATTCAAATGACCCTTTTATGCAGATATATAACTTAATAATCTAACCACTTTTTAAAACTGTTTGATTTTATTATCGACCCCCTTGCCAAATTTGCATTTTATATCGTTTATATTTGTTATGTTTAAAAAGCATTTTTTTAGATGAAAAAACTAAGGAATATAAAATTTCCTGTTTCATAATACAAAAATTACAATTTGAAGCACAATTTTTAACTCGAAAAAAGACAATAATTACATTCAATACTTTTTTCGTTAGTTTTTTAAAAAATATATTATTGTGACTTTCTGTCTTATTGAAATTGAAACTTTTCTAATCTGAAAAATATTAGAAAATTTCATCAGGGCAATGAAAGTGATTGCTTCATTACTTAGTGCAGGTTCCAAATCTCTAAATTTGATTAAAAGGTTCTTTTAGAAGTTATTTATGGCACTTATACAAGCCTGGGGTCGAACTGTCAGTGATTTAAGCGAGTGTGCAATAGCTTCTGAAGGTAAAGGCCTCTTGGACAGAAATCCGATTTCCAGCACAGGTTGACACACACATTCGCTTGCACAACCCCTTTTTACAGGAAAGCTCTTTCACACATTTTACAGAAAAAAACGCCGGGTAAAGAATAACCATGCCCGAACCCATGACGTCTAGATCACGAGGAAGAGACACTAATCCTGGGGTGGATCACTAGCTCATTTTAAAGTGTTTTTTTTTTAAAGCCATCTAATTTCAGCATTAAGATAACAGGATTTGCTATTAAAAATCCCAGTTTATCTATTTTAATAATAATGAACTATTCCTAAATGCTACCTTGAGAAATGAATTCAAATTACAGTAATGATCTTTTAAAAAATTTCAAATAATTTTAGATCTACCTGTACCAATAAAATATCAGGAAAGATACTTCTATTAACACTCGACACCAAGTTAAAAAAATTACTGTACAGTCTTGTTAACAAGTTTATGTCAGAAATAGATGTTATCTCTTGGCAATGTAATAAAGTCACTGTTTGATAACAACAAATTAATTTAACATATATTGGATATGGAGAAGGATAACAGAAGATAAATTGATATGCATTAGTATATGATACAGAATTGTTTAAATTCCAATGACAATCTAATAAATAGGCAGATATCTGAAGTTGTAAATGATTGTTGAAATAAATATTTAACTTTTATGTGATATTTTACATAAAGATTTTTAAAAAGAGATACTTTCCTGAAATCTATAATCACTTGTATGCATTTTAATTTTAAACAATCTGTTTTTGTTTGAGGGTTATTCCGAAAATATTCGCTTGATGTAACAATTTCTATTAACAGAATTACAATAGTAAAAAAAAAAGAAAGTTATATATAGAAACATATATTATGATTGAAAAAGTATTCAGATTCCCACCTAAATTGTAACAATCATCCAAAAATGTGCCAGATTTCAATTTTTTTTTTCTATGAGATAATAGTGAAAAAATGTTTATAGAGATAAGGTCAAAATTATTAGAATTGTTGCATTTAGCAAGAAATTATCTCAAAAATTCACATTTGGTATGGGACACTATTTTATAATTGGGCAAAAATATGCATTCAGTTGCATGGGACGGGAGGAAGGGAGACAGTAACAGATCTAGTTGATGTTCAGAGAGAGTATGAAAATTAATGCAATTGAAGCACTCCAGACAATAAAAGAAATCTCAATCTATGACTTGAAAAGTTTATTTTGTCACATTATAATATGCTAATATTACAAGAGCTGGAATACATCTTTTGTCACTCTACATCATATACAACTATGTACAGTAGGGCACTTGCTTCATTTCAAAATAAACTAACATATCAATGTACACATACAACATCCTCCAATAAAAGCAGGTGCTAATCAATTAAGTAGGTGAATTAAGGCTTTAATACTACTAGTTATGAATCTATTAAGCATAACAAGGTCGAAAATTGCAACAATACTAATCATTTAAAAAACTATTACGGTATACAACACTAAAATGACACTTCTTACAATAAATTTCATATCATTAAGTCATATGATTGTCTGAGATTTTGATAAATCTCAGGAGATAAGCTAATGAAAAATATTGCAAGAATATGAGATAAGTTTCAGATAAATACACGAATGTGCAGGTTAATCTTATTTAAAATAATGGAATAAAGATATTGTTGGAAAAAAAAAACACTACAATAAAGATAAACAAGTTGAAGTTAAGACTATCTTATACATTCAGTACTTTAAATTTTTTGTAAAAACGAAATATTTTTAAATAAAAATAGTAAGTTATTAAAAATATATCAAAATTATTATTATTAGTTAAATTCAGATTCATTTTATATTGGAGATTCTTAATATACATATATATGGAAGCACTTAATTACAACAGAGATTCAAAATATATTCTTTCTTTTAGAATATGAATAACTTATTTGATCTGTACAATAAGAAATTTACAAATGGTTTTCAATATATACAGTTAAAGAAGAAAATCACTGGGCCTCATCATAAAAAATATGAGTAATGTATGATTTTTTTGCAAAAAAACATTATGGAAAAATTTAGTTAATTTTGGTTTTTTAATATTAAATTAATTTAATCAAATTATGTAAAGTAAAACATTATTTTGATATATATAAATACATGTATACAAATAAAAGCAAGCTGTCATGAAAGTTTTAAAATATAGAAAAATGGTGAGAAAAACAAACATTTAAAAATGAAAAATAGCAATAATAGGAAAAAAGCAAATACCAGATACAATTTAAAAGCCTTTTTGACAATAATGAAATATACATTATAAGCAATATGTTCGAACAATGACAATTAACAAACAAAAATAGTTAGGTCTTCAAAAGACAAATTTTTCTTAAAATTGAAAGCTTATTAAATAAATATTTATAGCAACAAATTATCATAAAGAATTAAATATTTTTTAAAAATATTATAACATTATTACGTGCGTCAAAATATATTATGTTTTGTCACTAATTTGTTTAAAGTTAATTCTTCAATTATGGCACTTGCCACTTATTTTTAAAAAAAAAAATTCAAATCTTCAATTCTTTAAAAAACATGAAATATTTCGATGAATAAAATTTTCAGATCTACTTAAGAAAAGTTATGTTCTTAGATAATATTGATTATCACATTTAAAACTACCTAAATGAATAGGGATTAAAATCATCAAGATGATTTCTAATTTCACTAGAATGCAAACAAATAAAATTGCATCATTTTCCTCACATAATACAACATAAATATAATACGAACAGATAAAATTACACTTTTTTTATTTATATATATTAAATGAAATTATATAAATAGGAATAAAAAAGAAACTTGGCCACAGGGGATAACTTCTGCAAAATTTTCTTGCATTAAAAATGCACACAAATTCTCAAGATTTTGTCTTCATTCAACAAATACTCTGCACAAAACAACTTTATAGACACATGAATGAATGAACTTCATAAATTACATAACTTTCAAATTTAAGTAGTTAAATAATAATTTTAATATGATCTGCAGATAAAGGAAAGTAAAGATATATATTCAAATCTTGTCAATTCAGATTCTTTTAATACATCTAAGAACAAAGGTATGTGAGTGTAGAATGGATAGAAAAATCTTTAACTCCATCATATTTCTAATTATTCAAAATGAATAACACTGTAAAAGTATTTGGGGGAGTACGACTGAAAAAAATTAACATTATAATTTCTTTTATCTTAATACAAGTTTACCTAATTTAAGATAATTTTGATTAGCTTTATTACAGTCAGAATTTTTTTCACAAGACTCCTTTCATGCAAGTAGTATCTAAATTTTCGATGAGCATTTTAACATAGGCCATTTCTTTCCTTGTGTTTTCAAAGATAACCCTTGGGTCATCGGACATGCATCGCAGACAGTTTGGCGCCATCACCATTGCAAGGTTGCTCGCATCCATCTTGGTTACTGTAGCATTTTGCTCGGCAGCAAAGACCTGTATTAAAAATTTAAAAAAAAAAAAATACTTTAGTTTTATTAAATTATTTTTTTTAAATAATTTTGAGCTGAATAAAAGGATAAATCCTTTTATTTAGTAATAAAAGGAATTCTTAGGGAACAAAATGTTGAATTTGAAATTATTAGTTTCAATGATATTAAACTTTTTCTGAATAGTTTTAATAAAATAATTATTAACAAGAGTAGATTATTTGACATATACTCTTTAATAATGGCATCATCCTCATTTACATGAAAATTGCCAACCCTGGGCAAGGTCAAAGCATCTTAACTATTCAGTCTTATTACCTTTGCAATAACTTTGCTAGCATGCCATGTTAATGTATCCAGAACAATAGAAAACATACAGCTACTAGTTCAGGAATAAACTTTTGATTTAAAATTCTTTTCCAGATAAACATTTTTAAAAAGTATAAATCAACAGAAAATAAAGTATAATATGTTATGTATTAAGAGCATTCTAGAGCATACAGCTACCAAACAGGAAAATTATATAAATTTTGATTGCAAATTCTTTACCAGATGCACATTTTTTTTTCAAGTATAAAATAGAACACCAAAAATAATTCTTTCAGTCATTACTTTAAATTATTTTTCAGGCAAGCAATACATGCACACATCTAATAGTTTATGAATTGGTTATTAGACCATGTTAAAATGGATATTTTGTACATTCAATTCTTACTGAAAAAAAATTATAAGATAGAATTAAAAAAATTGTGGATAGAAATTATAAAAACAAATGTTTTGTGTGTGTATGTATATGTATATATATGTATTTATACTATCCACTCCACATATTTAAAATATGGTAAATAAATGTGTATATGACATCTCCTATTATAACTCACCTGTAAAAATCGTATCAGATAGCATAGCACCAGTCTGTTGATTTCAGGAAGTTTGTCTACAATAGCAACAGCACCTTCAGGGTCCAGGCAATTCTGTATGCATTCCTCGTAGAATTCACTGGGAATTAAAGGTTCATACAGCTCCCTGTACCACAGTTTCAAAAGAGAAGCAGGTACATGGGGGTCATTGCATTCAGGGACTTCCCACTGGTCAATCTGGAGCTTCATGGCATTTACTTCATCAATATCTCCAGGAACTCTGTAGAGCGTAAGAATTTTTTAAAAATAAATTATTTATATTTTAGTATTAATTCCATTTAGATTTCTTGTTAAGAAAAAAGAAATTAAAAGCATAATAATAATTTATGAGTTTAAGAGGATTTGCTATAGCTATTTTTAAATCTTTTTTTTAAATCTACATCACAAATGAACATCCTCTCTGTGTACAAAGTAAATGGCACATGAATGAATCTGCCATAGACACAAAACCCACCAAATCGAGAATAATACTACAGGGGGCATTCGATCAGAGGTGATCAATTTTTGATTAGGACTAAATTACGAATGATGTATGAATGAAATCCGCCCTATGAAAAGGGCTGTGACACATTAGTAATTAAGATGTAACTCTTGGCCCTAGATGGCACTACTAAAACAAGAGACACTAAAACTTGGCTTAAAACCACTGTCTTATCTAAAACAACTGCAAAATAAATGAAGGAAAAATGAAATTAGTAAAAACATTTAATTTAAATCTCAACACATCACTAATAAATGTATGAATTTTTAAATACATGCATAATACATACGTACATGTATAATACATACATATGCCATATAACAAAACAAAATATTAATTTTCAACTACCTGCTTTAATCATTAAAGATAGGAAAATTATCCTTTAATTACCTAAAAATTCCTTCTGTTTGAGTTCCATTCAGCTGAAGAACAGCTTCAGATAAGGTTGTTTGTATCCAGGGTAGTTGGCGATTAGGATATTTATGAGCTTGTAAAGCCATAACTTCCTCCAACAGATTACCAAACATACTAGGTCGAAATATTTGTATCTAAAATAAATAAGTAACAATTAAGTAAAAAGTTAAAACTACATTTTCATATACTTTTAATTTAAATTATAATTGATGAATTTTTTAAAAAAATATTGAAATATGGTTTGTTTCATTATTTGTTTCATGCGGATAAGTAAGAAATATCTTACTCTAGATTGCTCTATTTCTTCAAGAGTAGGCTTTCTGAGACCTCGTTTTGCTCCACTTTTTGATATTCTCTCCAAGCGTTTGCTACATACAGCCGCATAATGACTTAATTTAAACTGAAAAACAAAATAACAATCTATAAAATATACTTTATCAAAGGAAATTTGTGAATTACACATGAAAGCTGTGTGATATTCAAAAAAAGAGTTTCTATTTTCGTTTTGTGTATAACTACCAATGAATTAATGTTAAAAAGTATGCTGTTATCCACTTCCATTAATATATCATGAATAAATAGATTAAATTTAAAAAATCAAGCATTTGCCAATTTGAAGAATACAGCAGTAATTAATTTGAATAATTTGTTATGAATTAATTATAATACACTGAAACTTCAGCAATATTTCAGAATACTATTTATATATCATGTAAGTATTTATGTATCATAAATAAATATACAATTTCTTAACCCAGATATTACCAGAAGGATCGTCACATGTTCCCTTTAGTTCCCAACAAAAGTATACAATTCTGTTAAAAATATTCCAGTTATTTAAAACCCCCAAAATAATATTTAAAATTATATTAATACAAAAGTTTGTCAGTTAAAAACACATATTGTTGTTATGGAGCTATTAATTAATATAATAGTGTTCTAGAGATAAATATCAAGTGTTTATATATATTTCAGATTAAAAAGTTTTTATAGCATTTCTTATATATATAATTAGTTAATGTGTGTGTATAAGCAATGTGTGTATATATATTTATAAGTATTTATGAAACTGATTTTACAACCAAATACTGTAATAAACTGAAATTTGAATGAAAGTGAAAGATTTCATTGAATTGTCAGAGTACTAAAACTGAAATTGTCATATATAAAGATAAATTCTTTCAGGGGGGGGGCAATATTATGGCAAATATTTAAATTTATCCAAAATTTAAACAAATAAAACAATATTTGGGTTATAAACAGTGTAATAAACAGTGTTTTTTTTTAACATAATGAACCCACATGAGATTAGATTACTTGGCATTATTAATTTTATTTACATCAAATAATTTTGATTAAAAAAATTAAAACTGTTTATACCAACAAAACACTTTAATAACAAAATAGGAAAAGATGAAGTATTTTGTTGCTTAGTAAAATCACCTTTATAACAACAACAACACTGCGCTTTATTGAATAAACAGCATATTTTGCATACTAATGACACACTGACAAGCATAACTCTTTTTCTGACACCCATTTATATTTGAAAAATATATTTAAATTAATTTCCTTTATTGCATTTGCATTCTTGCAAATTAATAAATATATATAAAAAAGCGGACTTCATACTTACATCTGGCTCATCGAAAGATGTGTCTTTGTGTCTATTTATGAAGCCTTCAAGGTAGGGTTGAAATTTGACAGATGGTGGAAAGAAGGTCAAGCATATGGCCATTAATTCCCAGCCAAGTACTAGACTTTCTCTGATTAACAAACAAACAAACAAAACATAAGATGGAGAAAAACTGCATAATTTACAAATTGTTTTATAACTATACAGAAAGCATTTAATATAAAAGGCTTCAATACATCTATTATTAACCATTTAAAGATTTGCACAGGTTTGGTCCATGAAAGTTTGGATATAATTATTAGTGTAAACATAATGCATATTATTCTGAAAGAAAATCTATAAACGCGTTGTGTTCAAACTTTTTTTTAATCAAAAAATATATTTAGAGCGACAAATTAAATAATATTTTAGTTTTCGTTTTCAGTGTAAATATGATGATAAATATAAAACAAAACCATCTTGAAAAGATGTTTTTTTTTTTTTTTTTTTTTTTTAAAGAAATACTTTTATTACTCTATGATCTGGACAAGTAAAACTATGGTTGAGAGAAAACTCTTCCATGTTTTCTTACAAATTTTTTGGCATTCTAAACAGTACAGTAAATCTCTGAATTTTAAAATATTGCATTGAAATTTTCTAAGTAACTGATTTTAATTCAATTCTTGTTTAATTATCACAAATTAAACTGACATTTTCTAATTTCATCATAGTATTCACAACTAAATGTTTCTTTTATTAAATAAAAATAGCAACATGAAAAAACATGTCTCTGAAAAAGATCAAGTGCAAGAATTTATGAAGCTATGCTCTAGATTAAGTTTTAAAAAAAAAACATATTAGGAAGAAAAATTAGGCATAGTTAATAAAAAGATAATATACATAAAAAATACAAATCTTTCCAATTATATTTATAAATTCAAATGTAATAAGACTGAGAGCTTAAGTTAAATGTGATTATTACATACAATAACAAATGATATTAAAAACAGTGCAATTGTAACAAATAGTGCTTGAAAAAAAAATTCCAAATTGAAAAAGGAAATAAAAATCTTACTTCCTAGGGTTTTCAGTTGTCTGTCGACAGATCTGCACAAAAAGCTCGTCTCTCACTGACTGTCTACTCCAACCTTTTGTACAAATTTCCAAAACTACAGATTCCAATGACTGACCACTCTTAGTTTTTCTATCCCTCATATAAGTTTGTATCAATTTGAAAAGTTCGCATGCATCTCGTTTAAGAGACTTATCGGTTGTCATTATCATTGGCTTGCGAATGGGGTCCTATTAAAATAAAAATAAAAAAACAATTAAGATGCATTTAATAGCAAAGTGTAAGTAGGAAAAAAAATAGAAAATGTCCTCATATGCAACTTTTAAATTCTGTCTAAAAATATATCAAAATATTGAGGGGAAGGAATGAATAAAAATGTGACAAATAGCCCAGTAGATTTCAACACTAGATAAATGATTTCTGAAAAATAAAGATTTTAATAAAAACCTACATTGAGTTTTGCTATGTAGACAGAATATGGATAATTGCATATTTTAGAGTAGTACATAAAAAATGCTTGAATAAAATAAAATAGTCAAAATGCTGAAGAAACTTTTAATATTTTCAATTTAACAGACTTAACTGAATATTATATACTAAATTAAACAAATTTTTTAAGGAAATAATAACTTATTAATAAAAATAGAAGAAAAAAAAAGTACAGATTTTTTCAAAAAAAATTCTATTATAAATTAATTTTGATATAAATTCAACAGCATTTATTCTGATTTTGTATTACCAAAAAAAAACTTTTTTTTTTGAAATTCCAGTATATCTTTTAAGAATTAAAATTGATTAATGTATTTGAATTTAACTATAAATACTACTTTTAAAAAAAGGAGACTGGTAGCATAAAAAATTTAGAATCGAATATTAATCCCTTTAAGTCAAACAGATTTTTTTTAAAAATAAAAACATTAAAAATGTATTTAACTTTTTGGATAATGAAATTAGAACAATTCATGAGTTTACAAAAGCAAAGCCTTTTACCTTAGACCATGACAGCATATCTTGTATTGTGAATTTCTTCCTGAAAATTCCTTTTTTGTGCCTATTCAAATTGTCTTGAGCATACTTCTCAATATCACTTTCTGAAGGCTGCTTTTTGTCTTTGCCACCATTATTACTTGCCAGTGCAGCCTGAAAATGGTATGACAATATTTCAAATTTACTAATAATTTATGAGCCTTACTGATATGAATATTTAAAAACAACTTAAGACATAATGTAAGTTATAAATAGTATTATTTACTATACTGTTCAAAGTTTCCTATAATTAAAGAATGCAAATTATGTTTAAATATTTAAATATTTTCAATATGATGACCATACATGAAATAAATACTGAAAAAATTAAGTTAAAGGTATGAATATGTAATAACAATAGAGAAGCAGAAAAAATAATTTCCATTAAGTTTTACACAAGCATAACATAAGCATTTTAATCCAAATAAAAAATAGCATAAAATAAATAAATAACAATAAGTTACTGAAACTAGCATTTTGAAGTAAGCTTTGCATTTAGCATACTAAAAAGTATGGAACATAATGTAGTGAAGTTTTTTACATTCATACACCAAGACAACATGAAAATTATTGTAAATAGATATTACATAAGTAAATTTTCCCTGAAACTTTTCATTTAGAAATTATTTTATAGTACATGTGAAAAGTTCATTACAACCTTTCACAAGAAAAACGTCCCTGAAATTTCTTCATTATATATATAACTTTTCACTTGTACAATAAAAAAATAACCTCTAAATGAAAAATTTCAGGGAGAATTTACTTATACTTTTATACATATTTATATATATAACATTTTAAAAGGTAGGAAGAATAGAATACGGTAGTTAAATAGAATTTTAAAGCTTATAAAGGAGAAAAATATTAGTATTGTTACAAACCAATCACAATTTTAATTAATTATTCTTGGTAACTAAAAGCTGATATGGATGAATATGCTGCTTAAAATGTGATCTAATGTCAAACCCTTATTTGGCAAAACATACCAGGCATATTAAGTTTGAATAAGCATAAATTAGACATAATTAGTGCAATGATAACTCATTTATGTTTAAGAAGCAATCATATACATGCAATACATGGCAGACCAGGTATTGAGAATTTTGCTACATATTAAAGCTAGCTTTGCAACATATAAAGCAAAGGCAGTGCAGTAAATGCATAAACCCCCTAAAACAAAGGGAAAAAAAGGCAAAAAATTCCCTAATGTCATTTTACCTGTCTCTGCATAGCTGCCATGGCATCTAAGCCTCCAGAACCATCTGTTGTTGCCAACATAGAGAGGGGACGAGGAATCTGACCATGGATGATATCAGTCTGAAAAGACTAAAATAATCAAAATGCTTGCACCTTTTGAGAATACTGTTTATGAAGTAAACAGAGGAAATCAATCTTCCAAATGTTGTAGGAGTTTTTTTTTTTTTTTTAATAATAATTTTTGTTTCATGATTTTATTAATATGCTTGAAAATTCTGCCAACTTCTAATGAGTTCATAAAGTAAAATTATTGCCTATATTACAATGCTATGCAGAGAAAAACATCTTTAAGTCTGTCTATACATTTCATTTCAGAGCCTATGAATGTTTAATATGAATTCCTGAAAATAAGGTAATGTTACTCATTGCTAATAAAAATTAAATTCCAATACAAAAGAAGTCTATACAGTTTTAGAAGAAATATAAATTTCAAAGAGATTTACAAATAGTTAAATAATAATCAACAAAATAGTTTCAAAACTACTCGTTAAAACTCGAATAAAATAGATTGAAACAATACAAATGAAGGCGAGAACATACCTGTGATTTTTCTATTGAAGGAGAATGACTAGGAATTAGGTTGGTATTTTTACGTCTCAATGAAGAATGACGAGTGCCTAGATATTAAAAAAGACATTTTTAAAAAAATTGAAAAATACATTCAATCAGAGCAAATTTCCAGCAAATGAATAAAAACAATTCCTGATATTTAGCCAAGTTAAATTCAGTTAAGATGCAATGAACTATAATGAATGTGGAAATATATTTTTAATTTACTAATTTTAATTTTTGAAGAAATTTCTTTTGGATATGTATAAATTTTTTTTATGTATTTAATATTTTTTGATTAAGTTGAAAAGAAAGCTTTTATAGAGAGCTTAAGTGAATTAGTTCAATAAAATGACAAAATTTACGTTTCCTTGCAAACAAATCGGCTCTCTTTTATTTTCTTCTCTTATGGTTGAACTTTCATTTATATAATTATTGTGTTATAGAAATATCATGTACTATTGAGCTTGATAAAAAAATTTAATGCTCATAATAATATATGATGGATTAAAAAAATTTATGGTTCTTACATGAATTATAAGAACTCAAAAATTTAATAACAAAAAAATAAAATAAAGCTACTAATGGATGTGAATGTATTATCTGCATTATCTTCCTTTAAAATCTACAAGCTTTCCAATTAAATATTCATGTTGCCTTCCCTGTTTCTTGGTGATTATTTCAAGGTTTTCGACAATTTGTATCTTTGATATATATATATATATAGACAGAGAGAGATGTAATTTTTGAGAGGAAAAACGAGTTAAGTAGAAGAATCAACATTAATGAACACATTATCTTCAAAAAGAATTTTCTAAGAAATTTAAATTTGAAACCAAAAACAAAAAAAAGCTCTGAATATTTAAAGAAAGTATTATACACTGGGCTAATAACACATTTTCTTTTACTTTTGAAACACTGCCTCATCTCACACAAACACAATATTAGTTTGCAATAAGAGCAGACATATTTCATAGTAATTCAGAAATTTATCAGTGATAGAATCATAAAACTTACTAGACATATGACTAGGATCTGTTTCTTGGAAATTAGGAGGAGGTTCACAATATACTTCATCTTCATCATCATCGTCTAAGTACCGGGTATCATCTAAGTACTCCTGAGAGGAAGAATCTTGATGACTCATTGCTTCATCATCAGCAAAGTCATCATCTTCCTCTCTATGCCCATCAGAATCATCATCACTTTGAGAAAGAGAATCTAAATCATCACCAATAAAATCCCCAAACTGATAACCTACAAAGAATATATACATATATAGATTATATTTTAAAAAAATTAAAAAACAAACATTTTGTTCAGACTAAAATTTCTCGCAAATGATTTTTTTAAAGTAATCAACTTTGTGTGGTCATAATTATTAAGCTTTGTTACATTCTAAATGATTTATATGCAACAGAAACACTTTAGGTACATTGTATACAATCACTGATACTTGATTTTTATAAAGGTGAAAATTATTTAAAGAAATTCTTAAAAATGATTTTTGCAAGTAAATTCAAGGATTCTTGAAACGCATACTCCACATTATTTTTTTAATTCTTGTAACATATTATATAGAAGATTGAGACAAATTTTATACTTTATCCACTACTATTTTGTACTGCCAACTATTTTCATAAACGAGCAATTGATTTCAAAATATTTTAGGTTATGACTATATAAAAAAAGTCAATTTTTAGAATCTGATTGGATTTTTAAAATGTGAAAAATAGGCAAAGTAGGAATTTCTCATGAGAATTACTTAATCTATAAAGTCAATTTCAGAGAGAATAAAGACATTTTCATTGAAACATTCAAAAATAATAATTAAAAAGGAATGACCATTAAGATAACTGAAGAACCTACCTGACAACTTGGCTTGCTCCAGCAGGTAATGCTGCAAGGGTAGAAGATAAGTCTGACTATCTGCTTGGGAGTCCCAGAGGGATGGATAATTACTATACAAGGGAGTTGGCTGTTCATTTTGCCTAAAGGAATTATTTACAACATTACTCTTCGGTTCATGAGCTGCAGCACCACTCTGATAATATGAACTGGTCATCTCCCGGCTATCTTGGCCATGATGCATCTTAGTCCTTACAGATTCCTTTTCATATGAGGGAACCTTCGAGCCCATTTGTATCTGCCTCAGGTTGGGCGATGTTGCCGATTCTGACACACTCTTTTGTTGGCTACTGTCCAGTGACATCAGACTACTCTGAGAGATGAAGCTGCTATCAAGTCCCTTGGCTGAATCCAGTGACTGAGGAGAGCTGTCACTTGAACCGTGTGGTACATCACTAAACGCAAAAAGACTTCCATCCTCCCCTCGAATAACCTGCACTTCCCGATTTGGCACAATTGGGGGGCTTTGAGGACTAGAGGTGCTAGAGTCAGAGGTGCTTCTTGACCATTGGCGACGTATATTAGCAGGCGTGCTGGAAAGACAGCTTTCCATCTGCGGGTATGGCGTGAAGAAACTTGTCTTTGGCGATAAATCTTCACTGCGATGTTTCCGGTGTGGCGGTGGTTTGGGAGGTTCGTTGCTTTTTGATGTCATGTTTCGAGACGCGATGTTTCCTTGGTCATCAATACTGTGGTGCTTCCAGGAGGTGCTTGTTGTGCCATGCTCATGGTCCAAAGACCGGTGTCTCCTGCTGGAATCAATAGGCTTTGGTGCTGAGCGCTGGTCAAACGGTATTCCATTCTGTTCTGGGCTATGGTCTGGTGCTTTCTGAGAGAAGCTTGAACTCATGCTGTCGGAAGAGCAACATGAATCATGTTTCCTACAAGGGGAAAAAATACAAAGAATTTTCATAACAGGGGAAACAATATAATCTTAACTGCGTAAAGTAACTAACTGAAGATATATTAGTAAATACAGATTTAAAAAATGAATTTTGATAAATATTTTTGGTTTCAGAATAACATTGAATCAAATACTTTAAATTATATTATTACTTAGACCAAAAATACACTTTTTTTTAAAAAAGTACACAGAACCAATAACTGAACTCCAGTGATCTGGATCACTTTGTTGGGAGGTTAATCGCAAGTAAAATTTTACAAAATAAAAACGAAGGGGGGGGGGGTGGAAACGAAGATATTTCTTTGACATTTTCTTTCAATTCTTAGTTCAAATAGTGGTATTTCAATTCTAAATATTTACATACAAAGTACACACAACTATTAATTAGTATGCTAAAAGAAAATTGGGTTTCCTTGCATCTATTTTTTTTCTTTTTGTGAATTATTCATTTTTTTAAAAATATTAAGTCTGGTCCTTATTAATCCAGATAAATGAAGTTCTATTGCATTTTTAGAATTACAATTAATATAAAAGTCAACAAATGGGAAATTCAATTGTGTACGAAAATTTCTCAATTATAATTGTGAATTTAAAAAAAAAAACTCAGAAGATAGCTAAAATTAGCCTTACGGTTTGAAGTTTTAACATACTTTTATATCATTCTTTTTAAATCCATTTAAGTGAGAAGAAATAAAAACTATATGCCAGACTTAACACGAATAAATTTGGGAGATAATAAACACAATAATATATAAAAATCTTTCATCAAATCGATAATTTTCTCCTTCAATAGGAAAGATTTAAGAAAGATTAGCCTTACCAAAGTATTGCAGCATGATAATGTTTTAAAATTCGTTTTGTGTGCCTGTATTTTATTTTAAAAATCCACTCTTGATTCAATAGAGCGACAGTTAATTAATAGATACAACATTCACATAAATGATGTCTTTAGAATTGATGAAATATAAATGAATATACATTCAATAACTAAAATAAAAAACATTGTTATTTTAAAAAAAATAAGATTTTACTAAAATTGGAGAATAATCGTCTACAAATGAAATTGATTTCAATAAAAAGCCATATTTATCGTGTTTCAAATAGAATAATTTGTTCTGAAAATATAGATGAAAATGATAAACTTTTCTTGATTAAATAATTTAATTACAAATCTAATAATATTACGTTTGAATAAATTTAAATTATCTTAAAATTTTAAATACATTATACTTTCTTAGATATAATTCACCTTTAGCCAAGAAGTAACTATGTGCCAAATTAAGTAGCTGAAGGTTCAACGATCGGCCTTGTCGAATATTCTAAAAGATTTTTTCATCGCGTATGTCGCAGTTTACAGACAGTATCCTAGTCTATAACTATTATCATAAAATATATTTTATAAACATAATTTTATAACGTTAATTTGACAATAATAATCTTTAGAATTATTTCATGAAATAATAACAGCTTATTCCTCCAGAAATTTTTTAAATTTCCTCTATTTCATAACAGAGAAAATTAGGTGCAGAGCCAAAGACGCATATATATATACATAAACGAAGAGGAATGTGATGTAGCAAGCCTTTATGCGGTGCACCATGGTTAACACTAAATCTGCAGTGGCTCTGCCACTTTCCTTGTTTCTCTGACATGTTCAGAAATATTGGAAGGCTAAATACCTAATGGCGTCATAGCCAATCATTTGGGCTTTGTAATCTATACTTATAATAAAGCTCAATGTGTGTGTGTTGGAGCTCTACAGGTCAGACCGTTGGACCTACAGCTACCCAATTTGGTACTGTATACCTTGGAGGTCGGGAATGTGCACTTCGGAGCCCTTTTTTCGAATTTTTAGTTAGAATTTGAATTAATTAAAATTTAAGAAAAATTTCGACGTTTTTCCGCTAAAACTTCCGAAAATATTATCGCACAAACATGATTTTTACATCAATTTAAGGATTAAAAAATAAGCTTTCTAATGGTATCAGTGTTTTAACGTATGACTTAAGCTTCTTTTTTTAACGAATTTTTAAAGAAATATTTTAACCATGTTTTTTTAGCATGTGACTGGATAAAATAAAAGGAAACAATGACGGAAGTTCAAATTAAAAAATAAAATTAAAAAAAAACCTACCATCGTAAATTAAATCTAAAGAAATGCAACCTTTAATACGTGACTGGATAAAATAAAATAAATATAAAATGTGATATTTTCTAAAAAAAATAAATACAAAGCAAAGGTTTCTATAATCGTTTGCAATATTTAAATCATTAATTGAATAAATTATCTTTATCTATACGTGATTGAATTTATACAGGATATGCATTCAAATTCCGGTCCAATGGCCAATTTGTAAAATATTATTAATAGGTATATATATTGTTCACTACTATTAATTTGATTTAAATGAAGTAAATAATTACATTTTATGTAGCTTGATTCATTTATGAATAATGAGTTTTAGATTTGTTCATACTTTGCTCTGTGAGCCCTATTTTATAAAATATTTTTATTAATATTTTAAATAAAAATTGCAACATCAATCAGTTTTCTAAATCAATCATTAAAACTGACTGATTTATAAAATTAAAGAACATTATTAGGGAAACGTGTTCTTTTAGAACTTTCCGTTCATCATCTTAAATAAAATATAAATTTCAGGACAATCAATGCCCGGAATTACTTCAAGGCTAATGAATATGTGATTTTAATTGAAAATTTTAGAACGCATTACTCATGGCGAACCAGTAGGTCGCCAAAGGCGGCTAGCAAATATATAAAGAAACTACAGAAATTAAGAAAAGTCATATACACACCTGTGCCCAGTAAGAGAAGGATTCATTGGCGACGGTTGCAATCTCCCATAATCATTGGAACGACTCGAATATGAGTTTGCGTACTGCCCGTCTCGCCTCACGTCAGCCAGGATGATGTCTTCACTGTAGGATGGACTGCGCGAAGAGTACACGGCACCCGAAGGACTGGATGCATGTCTGTGGTGGTGGTGCCTGTGATGGTGCTGCATTGAAAAATATGAATCAATATTAATTTGAGAAACAAAATTATTATGATAAAAAATAGAAGAAATCAAGAAAATAAGTATATTTGTAAATGCGATTAAATGTGGGAAATCAAGATCCAATCCCACAGATTTAATAGATGCCCGCAATGGTGAAAGCTGATCGAAATGGCAGATCATAGTAAGCCTTGAACAATTGTCAACACAATGACAGCAGCGTATTAGTGCATTTGTGTTTGCATCATAAACTTAATCTTGATTAAAGATATCAGTTTCCAAACCAAATTCTCATCATTTATAGGACATTTTGATTTTCTGCTTCCGTTTGGAAAAAAAAAGAAGAAAAAAAAAAACACCCTGCGAATAAATTACATCGAATATTTTCAAATAATTACGGCGAGTGTGCATTTATTGTAGAATATATAACGAATGGTTTCAACAATTCAGACTGAATGTTTACGGCGTCAAGGTCATTCTTTTCATTTTAAGGGACATACTCGGTTAGGGCCCGACTTAGCCTAATTGGGGCCAGGGGCAAACACTTCTTTGGGGATCGATCCCCTTCCGTCTGCTTCACTACTTCAGTAATGAAGGGCCATGCACGGAACTTGACTATGATATTTTTCAATTTGGAGCCCCCTCTAATGTGGGGGCCGGGGGCAACAGTTCCGTATGTCCATGCCTTAGTCAGGCTGTGAAAATACCTAGAAACACACGAAAAAGTCATTTGCCAGCATGGTATATCTCGGCTACATGATACTTGGAGATATTAAAATGGGAGATCTTACCCCACTTATCGACCAAATCGAAAATCTATTCAAAAGAAGCATTGTTTTTCCGAGATAATATCCGGTAACTGGAAAAATACTGGGGAAACGTAGTTGCTAGCGATGGATAGTACTTTGAATGAACAACAGGTTACCACGTTTTAAGAATAATGCCCCAAATTTCGACAGAAGCAAAATTATAAACCTAATATCTCGAGAAGTTTTGATATTGGACAACTCTTGGTTTAAAATTTTGATTTATCATAAGAGCTTCAATGTCGTAGAGAAAGAATGTCGACTTTGGGACGGACCACATTTTACACTGATTAACGTAAAAATAGAGAAATGCAAAATTATATACAGAAATATGGGGAAACGATCTTATCAAAAGTTACTGCCACTTAATTTATCACTAACTTCAATAATTTTTATCACTTTGCAAAACCGAAACTAAACAGAGATTGCAGAATACTGAAATAAATGGGAAAGTAGAGGAAGATATGCTCTGTTTGCTTTAATGTATACACTTAGTATATAAAGTGTTTTTACAATTAATTCAATTTTCAAAAATATACTTCTGAAGAATTTTATATTTAAAATGCGATTTTAAGCTGATACTTACTCGACAGCCATCTCTAGGCGAAGCCAGCGGGCTAGTCTGCGTAGATACCGTACATGTAGGAGGCTTAGACAGCCGAATGTATCCGTCAGCACCCTAAAAATACAAAATAAAATATTTCTCTGGAAGAATTCACAAAATTAAGGGAAAAAAATTTCAAGTTGGTTTTAATTTTATAAGGGTGATGGCACCATTATAATAATGTTCGAAAAATATAATTTTTAATAAATCTGATTTGATAAACTTTTTTGAAAAATAAATAAGGTCTAAACTTACGATTCCTCTGGTTGTTGTTTGAGTCGATACCGATTCTTTCTTAACATGACGAGAATCATCATTATCACGAACTTCTGTATTCTGTTTCAAAGTCTGAAAAATATTATTATTATTATAATTATTATTATTGCTTATATTAGCATTACAAATTTGAAGCAAAGTCCACATACTTACATCTATTCAACTTAATTTTTTTTTTTTTAAATCGGGTGAGAATATGATTTTTTTTTTCATTAGAAGGTTTCGAATAATTGAAGGCAACAAATAATTGAAGCTCGAAATTCTGTAGGCAATGAATAAAACGTAAACGGCAATATTCATCAGCATCTTTTAATCGCAAATAAATATATATATATATATTACCAGCATTGCGTTATTATTATATATTCTTCTTTGGAAGCATATGCACTTTTAAAAGGTAGACATAAAACTATGACATTAAAGTTGTTATCTTCATGGAAACAGTTTTTTTCGGTGGAAATGAAATAATTTAATTTTTCTAATATGTTCAAAAAACTTCACTCGCGTTTAATAACAGTTTTGATAAAAGTATTTTCACCATCCCCGAATGGTGAAATATCACTTCATTCATTCTTATGTGGGAAACATTGAAGGATTTGACTCCCGTTCTAAGATTAATCTATTATGACACTGTTTTAGGATCTCAGGAAATAGCAGTTTGTGTTTATAAAACTATTGTTTTCATAAAAATCCCATAAAATTAATATATTTAAGAATTTATTGGTAAATAGTTTATCATTTAAAATAGCACAGGCATATGTATATATAGCGAGAGAGAAGTCTCTTGATTGTTTCAAACCGGTTTAAACTGGTTAAGGACAAATTAATTAAGATAAATAACGACCTAAAAATAATAATGTTCTCACATGATAAACTGAAATTTGCGATCGTAGATTTCATTTTTACTTTTTCTGTTTCAAACTGTTTTGATATTTGGCTAAAATATCATCATGGGTTATTGAAAATCGTATTTTTTATTTCATGCATTATTTATAATTATTTTGTTCAAAATAATTACAAAAATGTCCCCCCCCAAAAAAAAAATCAGTGAAGTCTGATTCGTTTAACTCACGGAATCCAATTTTTTGATGACAAAACAATACTTTCTTTTCCCATACTTGGTGCATGAGAAAGTTTAAAGGAAACCAACAATGCGAACGAAATTTAGCAGACACTGCTATTATCAAAACTATAGATTTGCATCAAATTTCTCAATATGAGGATTATGAGCCAATTAATATGTATGTAAATGATATAAGCTGGAAAATGAAAGCTAAATACATGAATTTTCATATGCCATGTCGCAGTACATTTAGTATCTGCCACTCCCACAGTGTCAACACAAAACATGCCTCATGCCTCATCACAAGTATGCGAGAGCGATGTTAAGAGCATTCCCAAGATTGAAATCCAGATTGGCTAATATCGGAGGGAAGATCTTTGACATTTTTAGTAAACGTCGAACACATCTAGGCTTTTAAAGCCGTTCGAAAACGAATAAATCACGAAAGATCGTGGAAGTCACAAAGACCCCGAAGCACACTAAAAGTGCTGTGAAAGTCAGTAGCTGCACACGATCTTCGAGACGCCCACGGCAAAGAAACATCATCTCTTCTTATCGTCAAACAGTTCCGCTTATAATGCTGTCACGAATGGTTTGCCGAAACCGTTAACAAGATAATTGGAAAGATTTCGTTTTTCTTACCTCTTATCAATGTCGCATGATCACAAATAATAAATAAATATATAGCAGGAGGAAACAAAATTAAATTTGTACGTGGCATTCGATAGACAACATGCAAATGGTAACATAGTCTTCAAATAAATAAATTCAGTGAATGTCACTAAAACATTATAGCATTTATGTTATATTCAGGAAAAATTTCTCTTAATATTCGTTAACTCCTCACATAACACATCGACAGACCATATTATTTACTCCTCACACCACATCCATTTTGTTAATTATCTCTATTACATTACTCCTCAAAATAATCACATCATGTTAGACATACATTTTTATTGCAACACAACAAAGATCAGAAAAAAACAACACATACATCAACACATCGCGTTACGTGATTACATTGAAACAAGTGATCGGGCGGGATGGAGAAAGGCGTGCGAACAATATTAAATAATGATAATAAAAATAAAATAAAAGTATGTACATTTATTGACCCAAATTTCATATTTGGTACTAGTGACCAATCGTTATTTTCGACAAGTAAAAATAAACGTAGATGCCTCAATTCTGATAAACATTTGAATGCTTGATATTGATGGATGACAATTAATATTTCCTGAATGTAGTGGCAGCTTCTCAACTCACAAATGAGCTATGATGAAATAATATTTATCGGAATTGAGAAAAAGATACCTTTACCCATAAGTAGCCAAACATTTTAAATTTCAAATCAACATATGATTATTATTATCTTTCAAATATATTAAATAATCAATATATGATTTTAAATTCCTTGCTACTTAAAATCTATAGTTATGAGAGCTTGGTTTCCACAAGATAAGTTCATGTACACAATAAGTAGAATTTATATAAAGGAATTAAAACAACATGGCTTCAATATGAGACGATTTGGCAGAATCATGGAAATGAAGTAATATCTAAACAATTTATTTGAAACAATTAGTTTTGTTTAGTTATATTAATTTGCCGTTTTAAAGCAAAACTAGGGCTATTTTGGGATGGACCTAGGTACTTAGGTCAACAAAGAGAATTTTTAGTTACTACTATTAGTTATTATTATTTAGTTACTTATTAAGTAATTGCAACTGATTCAAATATATATACAAATGACGGTATCACAATATTAAGTGGCAAAAGAATTTTTTTTCCAGCAATCTACACACTTCGCCACTGATGGCATTCATTCCTAAATTTATATCCTACTAAATATCTTACATAAGAGATTTTTTTTTTCTTCCATATAAGTCTAATTTATCAAAAAATGATTGATTTTCGCAAGATCTGAACTCGCATTCTTCACACGTTCACGTGAAAAATACTGAAATCCTTGCATTTGACCAACGAAGCTACTGTTTGTCAATTTCCATTTTCATTAGAACCTGCTAAAATTCCATTTATAGTATTAAAAATTAATTCAAATTCAGTCATGCAAAAAACGTTCGCCAAGTTCATTAAATTAAATTATTATGGTATAGAGCAGGGATGCACAAACTGCGACCCGCGGGCCAGCTCCGGCCCGCCGGAAGGTTCTATCCGGCCAGCGGATAGAATTTAAATTTGCCGGTTAGAGGCAAATTAAAAGAAATATTCATATATTATATATCCATCTCCTTTTCTACTTTGTTTAAATATTATATTTTTTCCTTTTTTTCAAAGAGCTGGTAATCTTTTTACAATCTCTATTTTTGTTCTACAAAACATAAATCGAAGGAAATAGCAAACTCAGGCAGTTTTCAATCGGTAAAGTGTTAAAAGCGTAAGTTATTTGTTAGTTATAGCTGTAGATTGGCGCCAACATGCCATTCAACGTAAATTGTGAAGCAGTGAGGTCAGATTTGCAGCTTGAATTAATTGAGTTGCAATCTAACAATCATCTCAAGCAATTGTTTCTTTAGTTCAAAGTTAGAGTTTTACAAATCATTATCGAAAGTAATTTTCCCAAATTTAATATCTCATGCCCAGAAAATCAGTGCTATGTTTGCTTCATCTTATATATGTGAACAAGTGTTTTCAACTATGAACATTAGAAAGAATTATTTCAGAAGTAGACTGACAGATGAGCATTTAGCCTCGTTCCTTAGAATCAGTACATCTCACTTCGAGCCTCAATTCAAGGAACTTTTAAAAATGAAATCGCAATTTCATTTATCTCATTAATATATTAAATTGAAATACTTGTATATTGTTTTTAAAATTTTAGAAAAATTCATCTTGGCCCGCCAAACTTTATTTTTTCAAGTTTTGGCCCGCGATCGAAAAAGTTTGCCCATCCCTGGTATAGAGTATAATCCTTGAAGTATGATCCATCTATTTAATATTAATCTTAACCGGGCTTTTCTCAAGGGCCCGTGAGAGATACTTGAGTAACCGATTTAGTAGACCCTTGTTTTTCGAGCCATTTAGAGTTACAAGTCGCTACATAATAAAAAGATTATTAAAAATTGTATAGTAACTTAGATTAAAAAATTATTAAAGTGGGAAAATACTGTACGAAAATGAATTTCGCATCATTAAAAATGTAAATTTTTGGAATTTTAAAACACAATAAAAATAATTTATCTGAAAATAATAATTTTGTGTATGTGGAGGGGATACAGTTGATAAACAAAATTTTGTCAAAAATTAGTTTAATTTATGATTAACTTTTGAAATTGAAAAGTTGATAGAATCTTTATCCTAAACAACTCGTACACCAAATTACAAATACTATAGATGATATAACAGGCATTCATTTTTACATATATAAATTTTCAGCAGCAAAGCAACTTACCCAAAGCTTAGCGAGTGGAATGATGTCACAATTCTGCGGCTTATGCCACTCCGTTCTTTGGCTGGTTGCATTGTAGTAATAGAATCTCGAATTCTCACGATCAAAAAGCTCCCACCACTGATTCTCGTCCATCTTTTTCCTGCAAAGAATATAAACAGAAAATTAAAAACTATTGTTCCGATAAAATTACTACAGAAAAGGAGTACGAAATGATTTTTCGATTCCCTTTCTTTGCAATAGCACTTTCGCAATCGTCTTTTTCATCGCTATTCATTTTAATTAAATGTTAATTTTTTTACGTTTTTATTTTCAACACTGAAAATCAATTCCATTTTCATTTGGTCATTAAATGAATAGATGCACAAAATAAAAAATAAATACGATTTTTGTTACGGATAAACTAGAGATCTGCGTTTTCTTTGAACGATTAAAACTGACTATATGGTCATTCAAGCGTTCATGTGGTCATGCGTTAAATGGTGAGATGTCGACTACTAATACTGATGACAACACGAGCTTCCCACGGGGAAGGTTGTACCGTGACCGGTGATATCCGTTAACGTTAGTTCCTGCCAATACTGTCGCAATGGTCCAGTCATTCAGATTTCACCGTATGTCTCAGTTTTAGTTTAGTTATATTAACGTCCCGTTTTAAAGCAACACGAGGGCTATTTTGGGACGGACCTCGTCATTCTGAACCATGGTCAGATGACGAGGACGACACCCCCTCTCCACACCAAGCCACACCAGCGGGAGGACGTTTGGCCTGACAGATTTAACGTGCAAGAGACCCCCTCACATGATGGTTCTTCGGTGGAATCGAGTCCCGAACCTGAAACCCTCCGGTTCCGAAGCCGAGACATTACCATCAGGCCACCGCGGCACACCCGTATGTCTCAGAGAGGGTCGGAATAGCCAATTTACGATTGTATGTGAAATCCTGCAACTAATTCTCTTGTAAATACTCATAAATGAAATACTTTATTATTTTAGTCCAACGGAATATTTGTCCCTTAAAGACCATTTATTTATATATTAAATTAAAATAAATAAAAAATGCTGGTTTTAAAAGAAGGAAAAAAACAATGAACTTTTAATCTAAAGAACTTCATCCGATTGTGACTAAAAGGATAACTTCAAATAATTTTTGATACTTTATTATCTTATCCTATCATTTATTCTTCCAAGGCATAAACATCCATTGACGCTCAACATTTAGTAATGAAATTTGACTTATTCTTTCAAAAGAATGATTATTTTGAATATCGAATTATCGGCCTGCCTTAGAAAATACACACATCTACAGTTATACCTTTTTTCCAAATAACTAAGCAAATAATGATGAGTCCAAGCGTCATTAATAATAAGCAATTATGGTAACAAAATTCAAATAAGATCAAACAATATGGTATTATAGTAATCAATAATCAATTTCATGTAAAATCAAAACATATTTTCATTCAATTCTTACTATTAGTTCACATTTTCCCTAAATATATAGTTCAAATTTTCAGTTGTTGATAAATTACTTTTTATTACTCCACTCGAGTTAAAATACATTTTTTTTTAAACTTGTAGTGAATGGCACTTGATATTAATACAGTTTTTTAAAAATATTAATTCATTTATTAAATATGATTCATTTTTTATACTTTAAATAGAGTTTTAGCAATTTATAATGAAAATTGAAATCGACAGACAGTAGCTCAATCGGCCAAATGTAGGAATGTCAGTATTTTTCAAGTGACGGTGAACAATGCGAGTTCAATTCTTGCAAAATCAATCATTTTTTGATATTTAATAATTTTTTTATAATTATTTAATAAAAAGTGACTAAAATAAATAAAAAAATGTTCTTAGTTGACCTAAGTAGGAATTGAATTAAACAATTATTATTTGCTTTTCTAATAAAACTTGGAAAATGAATCCAAAGGAATGAGTAATTGGTAATACGAAGGAAACGACTGACACGTTAAAACCAATATTTATTTGCTCTATTCTTCTAAGGACACAAACTAGTTTTCACCTGATGTTATCAAAATAACTACATTATAGAACATTTTAGTATTTCAGTTTAGGAATCGATTAAGGTATCAGACTACGTTAAAAACACTGGTACTCGACCATATTGACGATTTTTTAAAAAGTAAATAAATAAAAGTTTTATTTCTTGTAATTCAGACCTTTCTCTTTCAAAAACAGTTTGTTTTTTTCTTAGAAAAGTAAGGTCTAATCTATTATACAAAGGAATTTCAAGCAAATTATATTTTACAGCTAAAATTTGTCTTTAACTTCAATTTAAAAAAAAAATATTCACCATTAAAATGATATCCCAAAAACTAACAGAGGTATTTACATAAAAATGTCAGCGTGTGTTTTAAGTAATATGGGCAATGAAATGAACCAAAAGTTTTATTGTTGGTGAAATACTTTTTCATTTATAGGTGTTTTTAGAAAATAAAGTTGTGTTTTTATGGAAAAAATGCATATATACATAAATTTTTATCCATAACTTCTTTGCATCTCAAATTTTTTCTTAGATTTTGGCTCATTTCATTCATTATTGTATTCTATAACTTGTGTAGAAAGAAAAATAGGATTGTTGCATTACAGTTTTGTGAAAAATGTTAACCGTTTTGGTTAAGTTTCACTAAAATTTTCTACAAATTTTCCTATTTCTCAAAATATATTATATTTTCAAATAATGTTTTTGTATTTATAGTGTTTAGAACCAATATTTATTTACTCTACTCTTCTAATGATACAAACTTGATTTCCCCTGTTATAAAAATAACTCTACATTATATGACATTTTATTATTTCAGTTTATGAATCGTTTAAAGCGGATTTATTGAAAATAATACAAAATGAAATGTCTTACAATACTTGGTCGATGTCGAAAAATGAAACCTGTGGCAGATGGATTCCTCAAACTTCTCTTTTGTATAATGGATGACGGTATACCCATACTCATAACGGACAACCCATAGTGCACTGCGATTGTTATTAAAAAATGAGATGATATGCTGTTCTGTAAGAAGTATGCGCGTATCTTGACATTGTGTTTTAATGTGAAATGTTATTCAAAAAATGCTCATGAAAACACACATCCTCTTGCTTCCACTGCGCGGATCATAATAATCTACACTTAACCACAAAACTGCAAACTTTATTTATTTATTTATTGGATCGAATAATCACATCGATCTGTTTGCTTCCACACAGATCGAAACATTGAAAGAAAAAAATAAATAAATAAAGTGAAAAATATTTAAAAAAAATTTGGAAGATTTCAAAAGATTCTTTATTTTGCTACGATACTATAAATATGTTTAAGAAAATATATAAAAGATTATATACATACATAAAAAGGATGATTTAAAAAACACACACACTAAATAAAGAATATTTCAAGCTGAACGTGCCGATCAAACCTAAACATTCGGAAATATTAATAGCCTCCTTTTCTGTAAATTTTTTGTCCCTCTAAGAAACGTGCTCTCTCAAAAAATCTCCGCTTTCCACTAAACTTATTTTTCCAAACTTATCTGAGGAAGATTTTCGCAGCCTCCGGAAAAGAGGCGTTTGGGTGAAGTGAAGATGAGAAGATGGAACGAAAACTCCAGAAAAATAACCACTTCACATCCGGTGCGGAAGAGGCCTACATTTAAGTTCACCGTCAAGAAGAGGAAGGAAAAAAAAAGGGGGGGGGGGAGAGACTCACCAGAGCACTTAATAATGCATTTCGATAACAAGCAACTTTCTCTTTTTAAAGAGGGGAAAAAAACATTCCTATTTCACAAAAAAAATTATATTATTATTTGTTATGTTACAAAAACTGAGCATAAGAGTATAGAATAGATAAATCAGATACCTTTATATGTTCATTCCAAGAACTATTGTAGTAACGGATAAACCATTCATTACGTTAGTTATGTTAACGTCCCGTTTTTTTTTCAAAGCAACACTAGGGCTATTTGGGAACGGAACTCGTAATTTTGAACCGCTATCAGATGACGTGGACGACAACTGAGCTGCTTCCCCTCTCTAAACTTTCACATCACATTAGCAGCAGGATGCTTAACGTGCACCAGACCCGCTAATACGACGGTTCTACGGTGAAATCGGGTACCGAAACTGAAACCCTCCGGTTCCGTAGCCGAAACCTTATCATAGGCCAACGCGGTCCAAACATAAACCATATTTTGTTTATATGCGTATTTAACTAGCATGAGTAGTCACCCTAAAACCTTTGCGCATACTCTCTAAAAAATATAAATTAATATTAAAGAAACCCCACTTTCCCTCTTTTGTTACAAAAACTGAGCATAAGTGTATCGAAAAAAATAGACAAATCAGACACCTTTATATGTTCATCCCAAGAACTATTGCAGCAACAGATAAACCATTCAATTTAGTTTAGTTATGTTAACATCCCGTTTTTGTAAAGCAGCACTGGGGCTATTTGGGAACGAAATTCGTAATTTTGAACCCCTGTCAGATGACGTGGACAACTGAGCTGTTTTCCCTCTCTAAAATTTCACACCATACTAGCACTAAAACGTTTAACATGCACCAGATCCGCTAACACGATGGTGAAATCGGGTTCCGAAACTGAAACCCTCCAGTTCCGAAGCCGAGACCTTATCATAGACTAACACGGCCCCCAAAATAAACCATATTTTGTTTATATACATACTTAACTAGCATGAGTAGTTACCCTAAAACCTTTGCGCATGCTCTCTAAAAAATATAATGTTATAAAAAAAAACTTCACCCCCAATCGATTGAAACCTAAATATGACAAAGAATTACAGTTACAAACTCTCAACCCAAATCTGATATATTTTTGTCATTGGGTTTTTGAGTTATCACGTCTGCATTCTTCAGATAGTACAAAACGATAGACCTGTAGTTGGATTTGTCTCAAACTTTGTGTCTACGATATAGATGTTCTGAGAATCGAATTTTATTTATTTAGCTGATTTCGTTTTGCAGTACCATGCTTAATTATATTAGAAAAGTCGGACAGACAGACTTTCTCCGAATAGATTTTGTTCGAAATTTGACAAAAATCAACAAATTTGGTATACAAATAGCATTCTAAATTTCATCAGCCTAACTCAGAGCGATTCTGAGTTATTTCTATTAAAGAAAGATGGACATTTCCCAAAAACGTGTTTTTAGAACTCATAGAGATCTAAGACGTTGAGATTCGTCGAAATCTCGAATTAGAATTTTTTGACGATTACACTTTCTCTGTATTTCGTATATGAGAAAATAAAAAAAAAGGTAAATGAAATTTATGATTTCTAGTCAATCCAGAAACAAAGGTAATATCAAAAAGATTTTCTTTGCTTTTCATTTAAACTTAATTCAGTTATATTAACGTTCTGTAGACGGAAACTATATTGATTAACACTAGTTAATTTTAATATTTACTGGGAATCGGAATTCCTTAAGAATATTTGGAATCACTTTAGTTACCAATATAACAAACAATTCTAATTTTCTGTCCATAGTATTCAAACATTTTATACACTTAAAAACATCTGAATTGTAAGTTGAAAAAGTAGCAAATGCTTTCTTAGAGTCAAATCTGATTATTGTATTGATCAAATTTCATAAAATGTCATCAAATATTTTTTTTTCTTATACACTGGCGGGGGGGGGGGGGGGGATCCCAACACCAAGAAAAAATTATTGTAGAGCAATCAACTTTGGACCGTTCATTAGTCTAGTTAACATGTTTAATTAATTAAAGTTTTAAGATCACAGATTAATTTAACCTAAAGAAAATGCATTTAAAATGAGAAATGTGTTACATTAATATCCAATATAACCAATAGAATTTCGAATGCAAGCCTGCAAACGTGCATGCATTGTACCATACTGATGCCTAAGGTCACTTTGTGGTATGGTGTTCCATGCTTGTTGTACTTGTTCTGTCAATATTGGGATGGTCAGTAACGGCTGTGGATGATACAGAAGTTGTCATTCAATATCCCATACTTGCTCAAATGGAGACTGATCTCGCAGGCCAAGGTAACTTGTCGACACTCTCTAGAGGACATTGCGTTACAACAGAGGTATGAGTGTGAGCATTATCCGTTTGGAAAACTTCCCTTAAATGTTGTTCATGAATGGCAGCACTGCAGGTTGAATTATTAGACTGAAGTACAAATTTGCAGTCAGTGTGTTTGGAATAACCACGAGAGCCCTCCTGCTGTCACAGGATATTACTATCCAGACCAGGACTCCACGTATAGGTCCAGAAAGTCTAGGCCACAGACAGTTTGGTTGCAGGCGTTCATTTGGCCTCCTTCTAACCAACAAAATGGCCATTGTCTCCAAGGCAGAACTTGTTTTCTTCAACAAACACGACATATATCCACTATATCCTCCAATAAGCTCTGGCGCGACACCACTGGCATCGCAAAAGGCAATGGCTTGGAATCAGAGGAAGGAACGCTACAAGGCGACATGCTCGGAGTTGTCCTTGAAGTAACCGATTTCTAAAGGGGGATTCCCACGGCCCATTCCCGTCTGCAGACGAGCCACGTGCCACCCGTTGACAGCTCTTGCGGTTTTGTGGTCCTTTGATGGCCCGTCTACTTACCGACTTCTTGGCGGTAAGTAGACGGATCATCAAAGGGACCAAGAAGGGGCGAAAGGGGAAACGCATCCTCCTGGCTATGGGGGAGTGTGGTCCCCCAGTGGGTGGGAGATCTGATTTATGGCCGAATCCGTGTATCCTCGCGTCGTCGGAATGCCGCTTAACAGTTCGTTGTATCACTGTGATACCAACTACAGCTCAAATTTCTGCAGCAGACGTAGCAGGATTTGCCACAGTCGTACGCCGAATATGGCGGTCTTCCTTCTCAGTAGTGCTACGTAACCGCCCAGAATCCGGTCTTCTTGAAGCAGTACCATCCCTTGATCACTGCTCCCAACAATCATGCATTGTGGAAACATTCTGGAGAAGTCTTTCTGTAACATCGCAGAAAGAAGATCCACCTTCTCGTAGTTCTATTACAAGACCTCATTCAAACTTGGTAAGCTGCTGATAATGGCATTTTTTTTCTTCTTAAAGGCATTCTTGAGTATACATCAAATTTCAAAGACAAAATGCGTTCCCGAACATTTAAAGAAAACCTGATTTGCATGTTCTAAGTGGCGCCCCTAGGGCCTCACTTATGCGAGAAGCGTGAATTGGTGTCATCTTTCAGATGTATAAGCACGCCTACTAAATTTTGTTTATCTAGCACTAGTCTTTTATGGTGTTGGAATTTTTTTAAGTGTATATCAATAAACACAATCTCAAATAAGGCCAAAATATACTTTCATTTCTCCAATAAAACTTGGAAAATAAATCTGATGGAATAACAGTAAGCACGAAACGAATGACTGATACTAAAACAAATATTTTATTGCTCTACTTTACTAAAAATACACATTTGATTTCAAGTGTTATTATAAAAAAATATCACATTACAGGAATTTCCATTACTTCATTTTATAGATCGATAAAACTGAGTTTACAGAGCATAATACAAAATGGAATGTCCAACAATACTTGGTCGACATTATGTCAAAAAATGAAGACTGCAAAATCTTTTTTTTTTTTTATTGGGTCAAATAATCCCATCGATTTGTAATTTTACCCAGCATTTATCGGCATTTATTAAATGTGTGTGTCATATGGCAGAGAAAGCATTTTTACGTAATAAATTACGTTTAAGCATTGCTACAGAAAAAGCCATTTTTACGTAATAAATTTCGAAATTTAGAACCGGTGATTCCAATTGAATATTGCATCACTCAATTGAAAACTCGAATGACGGTGAAAGCAATACGGTATGTATCAGTAAGCTAAATTAAATAATTCCTCTGATATTCTTTTGTTGTAGTGTGCGAATAGGAAAGAGAGAATGATGAGAAAGTATTCTTAGCTTATAACGTAAGAAAAGAATTTGCAGGCGTAATGTTTTGATTCTACAAGAATTTTACTTAACACTCTACTTTTTTATTAACACTTTTAACTAGGAACGGACACTTTTTTTTTAAAGAGAAAGTAAAAGGGGAAACATCAGTGAATCATACCAAAGGGGAGACTTGAACAATTAAATTTGCCGTCAGTTGAGCACTATGGCACTGATCTTAGCCAATTTTGAGGTCCTTAACACCTCGAGATACCTCCGCCTGTGCCGAAATCCGCCACTGACTCAAAGCATTTTTGCTTCTTTACCCAAAGAAGTTTTGAGTTATCTTTGTCACGGTCATTTTCCAAATACGTGTATTTCAAATTTGGGTAGGTCTAAAATGTTGAGATTCGTCCAAATCTTGAATTCGAATACTTCGATTATTCTAATATTATCTCTATTCTACATAAACGAGAAAGTTGCTGTTTCTTGTAATATTTGTCATTGGACGAGTCTACTATTTGTCATTTACGGAGACAGCGATTTAAGCTAATAGAGTGCGTCTCTTATTTTAGTAGCGCCAACTAGGAGCATCATTCATTCGCTTGCACAACCCCCTTTTTACAGATAGAACATTCACACATCTCACAAATAGAAAAGAGGACGAACAACCATGCCCGAACCGGGACTTGGGAAAGTAAAAACACTAAAAAACTTTAGTGGTTAAACTTTATCTGTTTCTGATATAACTTATCGTGCAGTCTTGACATTTCTCCTTCCATGGGCAAGTATAAATCGTAAAATTATCAAAACCTCAAACTTTTTATGCATAATAATTTTTGCAAGTAATTACTAAATATGCAATTATAAATTTTAATTAAGAAATAATAGTATCTTTCTGAACTTTTATTTTCCAACCGCTTTTTTTAGTGTTTTTTCTTTTACCCACTTCATTTAATCATTTTCTAAAGTAATAGTTATAAAGTTTTATTGAAAACCGCTATTCTGCAACGGTTGTTTTTTTTTATTTTGAAAGAGAATCCCAAACAATGATTCAGCCCACTAAATTTTATGGCCCTCTTTCCTTGATTTACTGGAAAGGTTTCAGAAGTTTTTCGTTTTACAACTTTTTCTTCTTTCTTTATCGACATTGTGTGTGAGTTTAAAAAAGACCAAAGAATAAGGGGAGGGGGGGATCCTTCAACAAGAATCCTACATCTCTCCTGTAGCTTGTTTATATCTGAAAGGTTGTGGGTCTGTCAGTTTTGACTGTTAAAACTATCTCATATGTTGGACGCACGCATTCGCTTAGTCGGTGATTCGAACTGTATCATCCGTTTTTACGACGGTTTCTCATCTTTCGCAGCATAAACAGATCAATCTGCATGTCAGCAGTGTACACACCAGTACATTGTGTGTGCTGGTGTTCGCTTGCCGTGATATCTGGACCGGAGATTGTTGGCATTCCTTATCCTCCCCGTTCTATACAGCAACATAAATTGTGGCATTAAAGAAAAGAAATTCTAGACGCAACGTGGGTCACTTCCATTCTGTGACTTTTTATTTTTTAGCAGGACTGAGGGCTCGTTTTTCAACACGTGACGTACGAGAGTGCTTTTCCTGTTGTATTTTGTTTGTTTGTGTTTTTTTTCCCTCGTGCCCTCTTATCTTTTTAGAGGTCAAACATTTCCTGTCCGCTGTTTTTTATTTATTTTTTTATTTTTCCTTTTTAGACCAACTGGTTGTTTTTTGGTGCAGTAATAAATAACGGAACATAACAGTTGGGACATGCCAAATGGTTTTTTTCCCTCTCTCTTTTTTTTCTTTCATTTTATTTCCTTGACACCTTTTGAGCTAAATGAAGAAAAATTGCATCTTGACTCACATTTGTTTTCCTTGTTTTATTTATTGATATAATTTTCCAAAACTTGTTGAAAGTTGCGTTAATTATTATTGACTCAAAATAAAATATTCCAAATGTTTACTTATTTCATAATGTTTGGCGATTAATATTAGATTTTTTTTTAAAAATGAAATATTCATATCATCATCATCATCAATCAATAAAGTGACGTAAAACTGATGTCTCTGTATCTTCAAGATGTTAAAAGAAATCGACAGAATTATAAATTAAGCAATTTTCATATTAAATACTAAATTCTATTTCTCAGGAACAATGTGGCGCAGCTTAGCCAAAGATGGTTTATGTGCCATAAAAAACAAACTCGTCTCATCTCTATTTCTCAGGGAATTTATAATTCGTATTTAAAGCTTTTTATTTATTTATTTTTGCAAACTATCTATTACTTTTATATAAAAGTAATAGACAAGATTTATAAAGTAAAAGATTTTGTTGCTCATAACAGAATATCCTAAAAAAGAGGAAAAAGCATTTATTCCCTTAATTATTGAAATTAAATCTATATTTTCAACTGTAAATTTCTATCAAATAGAATACTGAAATATATAAAAAACAGTAGAAGATGAAAAATTTTATTTTTATACAGGCCCCAAAGGAAAAAAGTATCAGTGAGCAATATATTTTTCTTACACTTATCTATGCACAAAGTTTCCTGCTTTATCTGTAAAATTTATTGACATATTAAAAGGCAAATTTATTGACTTAGATAATTTTTTTTTTTCAAATATGACCAGTGTTTGATACTTTCGTTGTAATTTTCAGGGAAAATATACATATTACGAAACATCAATAAAATCCAGAATCAGAAAATAATAACGATTTTCTTAACTAGCACATTTTTTTTTTTTTTTTTGAATTTAAAAAAGGACAAATAAAACTTTAATCCAAGTTTTTAAAAAATTGCCTAAAATGAACACCTTCGACACCGATGAAGTTGCATTCATGTAACAATATCTGCACATATCTGAACAAATTCAGCAAATATCACTAAAAGACAAGCTTTATGAAATCATCGGAATCATATCCAATCAAATCTCGGAATCAAAGCCAATTCATGTCTTAGTTCAGACAATGCAATCAAAATTAGCAGACATATCTATTGCCCTTTAGCATATTTTTGTACAAAATGGAACAAATCAGGGTTTCTAAAAATGCCACAACAGGCATTTATAGGTAACTGCCATTGCTGAAGAGCTTTTAGAACGAAAATTGGTTTTGCACCTTTCCAAAAACCCTAGTTTTGAAGATTAATATTGGTATCACGATTAAAGCCACATTTATCTGTTCAAATTGCATTTCTCAGAAAAGAAGGATTTGCTTTTACCTAAAGTAAGGTTCAATTGTAAAATTTTAGATGTTGTCCATGATTTTGCGATGATACGGATGCCAGCTTTATGTTGAAATATAATCTACTACTGATTTCGGATTGTTGAATTCTGAGCTAACAGTTCGCATACTAGCAATAACTTGAAAAAAAATTTTAATTACTGCACCTTCAAAAAAGTAAGGATTCTGTATTTTGTGATTCTTGAGTTCTGTAAACACATTTTCTGGAATAATGCTGGACATTCGAAAAATATTGGTATTTTTCTACGACTAGGAAAGGCATTACGATTACATACAGTAGAAACCGTCAACATACTCAAATGTTTCTCGTAGTTGAAATATGTAATTTATTAAAATGCGCTTAAAAATAAGAAAATATTTTTTTTCACCATGGGTGTTTATTTTAATATTTTTCTGAGATAGCTTAAATGTATGTGGTTCTCTACTTTTCTTTATAAAGTTGAATTGTCAGTAAAATTGGGCAACATTAAGCATTATTAACAAATTTCTTAAGAAGTCATGATGATTGATTGATGTATTAAGAAACTAATACTTTCAAGTAATCTTGTTTTTTTGCACTGAATAAATTTGCTTTTCTGATATAAATGTGTTTATCTAAAAAATTTTGTAAGTATAAATGAAGAGCTTTGGGTCGCATTGATGAAGGGAAACAATTTGTTAACTACCACTTTAGCACTATGGGGATCGTATAAAAATTTAATTTTTTAAAAACTTTTTGCAATCGAACTCCAAAGAAGATGCAGAAATCAAAATGTTCACAATCAATCGCCAATTTTATTTAATTGCAAGCATGCATAAATCTTGCATAATATTTGCATAAATCTTGGTACAATATTTGAGGAAATCTAAACTTCTTTCACTTTTTAAGTAAACCCTGTATATCTTCTACAGTAGAAGAAAAGCAAGAGCAATCAATGGGAAAGGTTGTCTAACAAATTATGATCCATTTTTAATTAGAAAATAATTGCAAATCCATTTCCCATTACGCAATAGCGTAATTATAGTGTAAAGGTATTTAAAAGACAAATAAAGAATCACTAATATATTTCATGAAACTAAAACATTACGAAGATTATTAAATTAATGAAAATATTTTATCATGTCTTCACTACAAAAATAAAACCCTAATTTAAAAAAAGGGAGGGTGAGGGTTAATTTTCCCCAATGTTACGATATTTCATATATTAATTAACAACATTATGAAAAAGGCACTACAACCTATAAAACCTAGCACAAAAAAGGACATGGTACCTGCATCGAAATTAGCGATAAGTTGCACTATAACTCGCTGGCGAGACATTATCTTCGGAAACCATTGAATAAAAAATTCAGTATTTCCAGAAGGAAAACAGGGCCTCGATAGTTTATTTTAATAAGTTTCTTAAGCATTTCCTTCCATCCTAGTCGTTTGAAGGGCGGCACACCCACCAGAATTTCGCGAACGTCATTTCTCAACTTCAAAGACGACGTAAGGAAACACCCTTTTGACATAATAAACAACATTAAGTCGGTTCTCTGCTGCTCATTGGGATCCCACCAGTAAAGGATTGTAGTACTTATATGCTCGATTTATTCAAGGATATTAATTATCCACGCATCAGGCGAGAAAACATATTTTATAACATTTTTGCTTCCAAGCAACCATAATTATTTAGACAGTTATGGATAATTTCCTTATAATTCCGCCACAATTTTGTTAACGATCTACAAAAACAATTTGGAATTAAATCACAGCTACCATGTACTGTTTGAAAGCTACAACCAATTATGCGAACTAACTAAATAAATTAATGAAAAAACAATGTTTAAAACACGAACTTTTGGTAATGTCATCGCTCAAATTAATTATAAGTAATTTTTGAAATTGTTTATGTAATTTAGTTTTGAAATCTTTAATTTATAATTTATTTTTAAAAAGTCATCAGAATTCTGGAACAATTTTTTCTTGTTGCACACTCCTTCATTTGGAGTCAATATTTAATTAATTTATTAATTCGCAATTAAGTTCAGAAAATATTAAAGCAGCGTTACATTAGGAACAAGATAAGAAAACTCTAGTAGATTAAGAAATCAGGGGAAAAAATCCATTACAAAATTCCACATCTATAAAAAGGAAGAAATAAGACAACATATATAAAAGTTAGCAATAATTATATGACATCGCAACCCAAGTCTGGTTTTATAAAAGTAACTGCAATCGCACTAATCCTTTTTCAATGGGGCCGCGGTGGCCCGGTGGTAAAGTCTCGGCTTCGGAACCGGAGGGTTTCAGGTTCGAGACTCGATTCGACCGAAGAACCGTCGTGTGAGGGGGTCTGTTGCAAGTTAAATCTGTCAGGCCAAACGTCCCCCCGTTGGTGTGGCGTGGTGTGGAGAGGGGGGTGCCAGTTCAGGTGTCGTCATCTGACCGTGGTTCAAAATTACGAGGTCCGTCCCAAAATAGCCCTCGTGTTGCTTTAAACGGGACGTTAATATAACTAAACTAAACTAAACCTTTTTCAATGTCACATCAGTTTATGAATTCTGCTATCCCATCACTTTATAATATCTTTACTCGTTTTCAAAACAATTACATTAAAATTTTAACGGCTTTCTTAATGTGAAAAATATTAAGGAAATTCCATTACAAGTAATAAGAAACTCGACTGAAAGATTTAATGATATAACGAAAAGTTTAATCAATGAATCAATGCAGTTTTGAAAATAAAGCGAATAACTACTGTAGGCTTAATTCTCTAAAAGAAAGATAAAAATAAGAGAGAAATGTAACATGTATTTTAGCGGCATTCGATACCGAAACAATGATTGTAAATTGACAAAAAATATGTTAACACAAACAATGATAATAAGGATGAATGTTATAAAATCTTGATTTTCGCATTGCGCACAGATGCTACAATTCTTGTACTATGACCATGCTGGTCCTTTTTCTTTCAAGAGAGTTGACAAGAATAAAGAGGACGTACTAAGCTAAGGAGGAAGACTCATCTTTTTATGCCTAACCGGTCTTCGTGCATACGCACTTTGCACAAGAGGTTCTCTCTAAAACTGTTAACTGAAGATTTATGTTTTCTACTGGGGATTTAAAATTTTTAAAAAAAAAAAAAAGATTTTTGAAACTCAGACATGATAAATTTGATATGTTTGATAAGAGGTAAAGATGAAACTATGGAATTTTGCTTTTTGAAAATTTTAAATTAAATTCTTAGTTAAAATGAAGTTATGCGAAA
>JAPMOQ010045919.1:42402-64172 GCA_026543055.1 Argiope trifasciata | reverse complement strand
TGAAATGAATTAGACGAATGAAAGTAGATATTCAGATTTAAAATTTTGAAGTGTCTGCATCAAATTCGGTGCTGATCCGTTCGTCTTGGCCTTCTACCTGTCTGCAAATTGGCATGCATGCTATGCTGATGGTCTCTGTTGTGACTATTATCCATCAAAGGTAGGCGGTTAAAAGTGCATTGCATTTATTAGAAAATTTCGGAGATTCAGATATTTTCATTCGTGTTTTAAAGATCACGCCCAAGTTGTAAGACCTATGTGCTTTTTATAATGCTGATAGTTCTGTTACTTTTCATATAATTGCTTCTCTGTTCGGTCACACGGGCTACTCGCATTAAAGGTATGAACATTTTCGGAGCACTTTTTGAGAAAAACATGGTGTAGACATACTTTAAACCTATTTCTGAGTTTAAGACCATTCCAAATGAGTCATAGGATGTCAATATTTGAACTTTTTGACAAATCGAATTTAATGGCATACATTTAAGAAATATCTTCTACAACTTTTAATTGAATACACCAAAAACTATTATTCTCATCTTAACAAAACTTGTACCAAAATAAACTATATATTTTTGTCTAGGAAGTGAACTACAATCGTTCTAATCGTCTAATAATAAGTAAATTTTACAAAGATTTGACATTTTATATGAAATTGCCCATTTTTGAATGTCATTTATTAAAACTATTCACTCGATCTAAATTCTTTTAATTCATTCCCTGTCTAAAGACAAATTCCACCCATTCCATAGTTATACGATTATTACATTTTGAGTTATTTGATTTGAAGTGAGTACGAAATGAGTAAAAATCGGTTTTGAGAAAAATGCATTTAAATATGCAGTAAATTGTTTGAATAATAAATTATAGGCATACAAACTTAAAATTAATCCGATTTATCGGTTATATACCTTCCTCATATTTTAATAATTTTTCATTTTTAGTTATTTAATTTATTTTATGCCAGTTTATGCGTTTGGAAGTGAATACTGCTTAGATCCATTTTTTCTCCATCGAGCTCGGCAAATTCTGTAACTGAATCTGTACTAGGATACACTCAAACAACTTTAATGATATTCAGTTATTCTGTAAAACCTTCGTTAAAATGTATTTGAGACATAAATAATCCTCATCTGATCATTCAGAGCTCAACGAAGACACGTTCAGATACAAATTTTCACAAAACACCGTTAAAACATTTTGTCATTCTGTATTTTTCTGTCCAAAACATTTTCTGTATGTAAAACTAAATTTGTGTTCATGCAAAAAAATTTTAGCATGTTTTTGGCCTTTTAAATCGATATTTCTGTTTATTTAAATGCCCACTTCTGGTTTACTGATCATTACGAAAATATGAATATCTTGACTTCTAATGAACGTAGAGACGAAAGTAAACCTGTTTTGGATAGCTAAAAGACGGGTCTATCCAATAAATGAATTTTTGGAAAATGCCACTTTTTGAGAAAATCGACCTTTTCAACGTGTTCGGATACCTTAAGATATTATGAGGTAACATAACAGAGTATGTAACTTTGCACTGACTACACGTTGATAGATGTGGATTTTTTCATCTTTCATGCAGTTAGTGACAGATTTCAAGTCCATATAAAACTTCAATTTTCATTGCTTTCAGATGCAGTTTACAGATGCTAGAACGTACATTTGAAAGATTTGGAAAGTAAATTTATTTGTTACGCTGCACTGTTTCATACTCAAATTTTTCATTCTTTTAAAAGAAGGATATTGTTCCAAAGACTGTTACAGATTCAGTTATATGTTCTTTAGTTTGAAAATTTTATTTTATTTCTAGGACGACGCTCCAAGATTTGGAGAAATTGTGGCAGCTAACATCTTGGAGCTGTTGTGGAAGAAACGTGGGAAAGTCGGACACTTGAGGTAATTAATACAGTTTTGGCATCAGTTATAATGAGCAAAAAGTTAAAAAGCTATGCTTTAAAAAATTTCTCATAGGTAGTCAGCTGTGACGTGCATGTTTAAGGTCATTTTGGAAGGAAATGGTTTTTGCTATTGCAAGCAAATTGAACCAGTAATTATTTCTTGGTGTGGAGTAAATGCTCACAAATCTTTCGCTATTTTTTAATTCGTAGTAAACAGATGAACTAATATGTATCCTCGGAAGTATTTTGAAGCATAGAAAAGTTAAGGGCAGTTTGGAATTCACTAATTTCTGCCATGGATAGCAATGTTTCATATAATTTTTGAATCTAATTTTAATAAATGTTCTAAATATCTTTTCAAAATTAGTTTTAATTACTAAATTTGTATTCGCTTGCTTTGCGAAGACATAAAACTAAAGATTTTGCGCTTTTGATAAACAGTAAATTTTAAAATGGATGACTCAAGCTTAAAATATCCGGCTTGCGTAGTTTCGAGCTAGAAGTTCGAACTTCTTGCATTATTTTAGAAAATCTGCAAAATGGGTCATCTAACCCCCAGCTACTTTTTCGTTAGACTTCTAATTAAGCGCGTATTGCCAATCATCTCGACCTGAGTGTCATTTCTTAGGGTTTAGCCGAAACACAAGAAATGCTCCATGGGCTTTCATTTCAGTAAATGGGCAACCAAAGAAACATTTAATACAGAACTGAATATTCAACTCTGAAAATTGCTAAATATTAATTCTAAAACATTATATATTAAATTCTTTATAAATATCATGTAGTTCTTAAATTGTATACTTTTTTGTTAAATGCGAAAGCATTAAAATTTGCAATTCTTAAGCGGATCTTGATTTTTTTTTTATGTAATAAATAGCCGTTTCTCCAAATATTTTAATAATTCATCTTGGAGTGGAAGAACATGCATTATGGACACAACAAAAGTGGACCCGATTGTTTTCTGATGAGTTTAGGTTTAGTGTGCATTCTGATTCTCGCCGGATTTTCAAATAGATGGTACCCGTTATCACCAAGAGAGTATCATTGAACCACATCATTACGGTAATCCAGAATTGCTCGTTTGAGGAGGAATTCCAGAACTGACATGCATGTTCAAATTGGAGCCATTGTAGGCCAAATCTGTCAGGGCGTCATTCTGAAACATGTACATTTGTTTCGGGGTGCCATGACTACATAATTCTTGTTTATGGATGACGACATCCGATCTCACCGTGCATGATCAGTAAACGAATGCCTTCGCTCGGAGAATGTCACCCCTATGGAGCATTCTCACCGGACTTGAATCCAGTAGATCACGTGTTGGACATGCTTGGTAGACAAGTTGCTGCAAAACAAACGCCTCTTACCGGAACTTCGGAAAGCATTGCTTGATGAGTGGTGTAATATTCCTCAAGATCAGATTGGTAATTTTATACTCAGCATGCCTAGGCGTTGTACGAGTTCTACTGCATCGTTTGGCAGACATACTATGTATTAATCCTCATACCAACCATGCAATATTGGTTTTTGTAAATGTGTGTTTTTGAAATTTGCTCCAAGGAGTGCAATTTATAGCTTTTATTAACTCTGTCATTATAGCTTTGAATGCTTAATGCTACCATTATAGTTTTTATTAATTCTACCATCATAGCTTTTATTAATGGCATCAAACGTATAGCATATTTTTTGCACTTTACCCTTTAATAAATGGGTTTTCCAAATAAGTCGCGGGACGTGGTGGCCTGGTGGTAAGACCTGAGCTTTGGAACAGGAGGGTTTCAGGTTCGAGACTCGATTCCACAGAAGAACCGTCGTGGGAGTGGGGGTCTCTTGTATATTAAATCTGTCGGAAAAAAACGTCCTCCCGCTGGTGCGGTGAGGTGTGGCGTGGAAAGTGGGTGCCAATTCAGGTGTCGTCCTCGTAACATGACTGTTGTTCAAAATAAAGAGGATCGTCCATGGTCGGTGTTTCTTTACAACGGGATGTTAATATAACTAAACTAAACAAAATAGTTTGTTTCAGACTTTTTTCTTCTCAACGTTCATTATCCTGAATTTATGCGCATGAGTGTATTATAAAGTGTGCCTCTTGAATCTTTTCCTAATGGAAGGTCACTTTTTTCTGTTTACAGGTAGTCATTCCTCTAACTTTGATAATCCGAAAGAAATCAGAAATTTTCAGTCAAACTTAGATGCAAGGTTTTGGTGCTCGGATCAAACTTATGCAGTCGGAGAAGCCCTAAATCATCGACATGGTTGCCATGCAGAATACACATCCTGAAAAATAAGTCCACGCATTTAAACCTTAATTACAGAGTAAGTAAAATATTTCTTTTTAATTTTAAATCTTCACTTTATTTTTGCTTTGAGATACAACTAAAAGTATCATCTGTTACAGTTGATTTTCATGTTCGTATCGCTCCACAGATGATAGATTTAAGTATATCTCAATATCGAAGATGGAATATTGCTTTATAAATCGATTTTATTTAATTTAATACGACCTAAATTTTTCTTATCGCTAAAGAGCTCAATTTTTTTCCAGGAAATCTTGAAGCAAAACTTCTTGAGCTAATTGAACCATGGATCTCTGCATATATCTGTACTTACGTTGAGGTGCCCGATGGATTGAAGGCCAGATGCATCATTTGAAATAGGAAGCCTTGCATTATTTTCTAATCAACTTGGTAAAATATTAAATGCTGTTTGATGTTTATAAAAAATGTTTTAAGCTCGAGTACATTGTAACTTCCTGGAGTAGTTCACCATTTCCTAGATCAAGTGCTACAAACTAAATAAACCTAAAATTACACTTTTGAAGCATTGGGCGTCATTGATTACCTTAAAATTGTGGCAAACAAACACTGAGATCTCGATATGGGAATCATCCTGCCTGCAGAATTCCTCGATTGCATCTGACGTATATTGCTTCGTTTGTCTTAGTTTACAAATTAAGAAATAATACTGCTTGCTTCAATAAAGAATGGCAGGAACTCAGAAATGAAACAAATATTTTTCACCACTGGTGTCGGTATTCTGACTGCAGTTCTTTTTACAGACGATTTAAACGCTCTTGGGCATGAACGTTGTTTCTGTTTTATTGATGAGATTCCCTTTGTAGATAGCCTTTTTTCTTGCTCAGTTTGCCATTGCTTCAAATCTACCTCGCATTTATTGTATTTGGTATCGGAAACTTGAGATTTATATCCACAATATGAACACTGAAAATATTAAATTCAATTCATTTTGGTTTAGCGTTCAGTTTCTTGAAGAAGAAAGTTTCATACGCTCTACTCCTGACCATGTTGTCATTCTCAGCATGAGCAAAGTACACCAAACACTCCGGTCAGTTTCTATCCACCGACACTAGCACTTGGGGGATTGCACCTTTATTTTCAAATTGCAATTGTTCTATACCGCCTTTGGTCATCCAAAATGTATGTCCACAGTTTGGTTAGCTGCACAGCGGAGAAGAATCTTGAATTCATTTCACCCTGATCTTTTTAATTTGATTTCCAAAACTCCTCATGGCAATCTTCATCGTTTATAAAAATACTGGTTTTTGTAATATTGAAGATTTTAGCTTTGGCATCTTTCGGGCACTTCACGTTATTTCAGTTAAACCAGAAATAAAATATGAAAATGGTTGCACTCTCGCTCAGTCATATAGATATCACTCTAATGATATAAACCTATTTAGCTATGTTGGCACAGCTTGTCCAAAGAGTGTTAACTGTTGATTTGAATAGAATAATTTGAATTCTTAAAATCAATTTTAACGCAAGTAAAGCATTCTAAAAGTACTGAATTTCACTGATTGCTTAACATGAATAGCCAACCAAATGTGAAAGAAAAAAAATTGTTTAGAAAAAATTAGTTAAATTGTATTGCAAATATATCCAAATTTTCATTTCGTCTCGGCGTTATAAAAAAAGTATTACAATTCATATGTGTTCATGCAAAATCTATTAAAATAAAAATGTCTACAGACGCTAAAATATCAATGCAACTATTTCATTCCTGAGTTCAAGTGAGGAATGAAATCTAAATTTAATCGAATTAAATCAAGTAATTTGGATCTAAACATGAATATTGAGAACCTATTCAAATGACACGCTTCGCGGTTTTCCACTGGATTGGTCAGTCTTTACATTTTCTAGACATTGACAACAGAGTTTTTTTTAAACTTGTTTCACCATCAGTACTTAAGTAATATGTCAGAAGTTTAACTTTTAATAGCGCGTTGGTTTTAAATTTTACGGTTTGATTATTAATACATACGTGAATTATTCAATCAACTTTTAAATATTTTCGGTAATTCAGAATTGAGGAAATTTTATTAGCACGGATAGGCCTTAATTTATAGATTTCTTCCGTATTCTGATGGTTGAAGTATCATGCTAAGCTTCTTTATAAAGTTAGGGCACGGATTAAGAGACGGGAGGGTTGCGATTGGGGGAGGGGGATAGGACTAGTTCGAATCGTACTTCCAAGGGTGGGTCAGGTGCCAGCCGGCTGGTGAAAGGATGGGAGGGAGATTAAGGAAGCCCCTCTTAAAATTTAATAACCTTACTAATTAACAACCTAGTTCAACTAACAAACGCATATTTATAAAGAAGCTTAACATATATTTTCGACTTTTGAATAATGGGTGATATCTGAATCAGTTCAAGGGTAAGTAAAATGGCGTGCCATTCCTTTACTTCGCACTTCAGATTAAATCTTAAAACTGTATTTTAAATACGGTGATGCATTGAAACACATCCCTGTAGTTTTAAATTTTAATCACATCCGTGACCAATCATAATTAAATTTAATGCTTAGTCACTGAAGAAAGAAACCGAATGCATAAAATCATTCAGATAGGATATTATGTAGATTGGATATTGTGCACTGATAGGGATTTCGTGTATATTTGAACATTTTCTGAATATTCATGGTTGGACCACAATGACCATTTGATATTGCAGACTGTTTACCTTTCGGTTGACTAAACATCACTTTTCATTAATAATTAACTTCAAATTTATCTAAAATTTTATGAATTTTCTGGCAGAAACAAATAATTCGATAAGAATAATTTTAAAAAAATACACTTCTGGATTGCAGGTAAAATAAAATCGACGAAGACTTTATAAAACTATTGCAGTTCATCTTATAGAATATACAACTTGAAGGTCAATTTCTAATTTTCTTGAAACATACTTCAGTATGCGTGAGTTGAATGTTTGCACTTGAATGTTGCGATGCAATTTTAGATTGTTCAAGAGACCATTGCTTTAAATTTATTAATACAGGAATTATGAAGACGTGTGAAAAATTTCATCAACAGATTGAATTGTCCTTAGAAAATTTTTGATATTTGCTTTTTATTCTTAAATCTATGCTTTCTAAAGCGAAATCTGAAATTTAAGGTGTCCAGCATCATAAAATTGAAACTTTTGCATAGCAATTTTTTCTTAAGCAGAAATGTGATATTTAGAATGGCTGGCTGCGTTTGTCTAGAACAGTTGTTTGATCTGTCTGGTAGAATATAAAATATCGAATTCACCGAGTTTTTGCCTAGCTTCATTCCAATAATGGAAATTTCATCCTTAAATCTTTTCATTCAAAGTCATTGGAGTTGCAGTTCCGTAATTGTGTTGTCAAAACAGCCTGTAACTAATATTTAAAGGATTTACTGGTTTCCATATGCCTGGGGATTGTATACGGGAGTGTTTTGTATGTTAGTTGCGATTTTTGCTTTCTGTTTTATTGTATTTCGTGTGTATTAAAAGAAAAATATCTGAGCATTTTCAGAAATTGCAAGTATCTAACATTCTAATCCATTCGTCTTAAGATACAAAAATGGAATTTGAAGCTTGAAATTAGTTTCTGCTTTGGAAACGTCAAATAAGTAAAATAATGAAGATATTTTTCAATATTTTTGCTGCAAGATCTGATTTAATATAAGAATTCTTTCGGTTATGAATGCGTTCAAATTGTTAAATGTTAGGATTGAAATGGATGAACTACTCCAAATATATGTATGTTAATTGACAATGGTTTAGGCTACATTGTGTCAAAAACAATTGTGAACCAGCTCATTTCTATTTCAAATATAAACTATTCTTGCTCAAGCATGATAAATTAGCAAGTTAAACATAGTTTTCGGTATTATGTAGGCCATTGCCTACAGGAAGTTTATAAAAAGCAATTGGTCACTTTAAATGGTATTAAATCAATCATTTTCCAGCAAAGAATTCATTGATCCATGACGTATAAATGTAAAAAAACGCTTTAAAATTTAAAAAAATTGAAAAAAGAAAATAATTTGTTTGTCTGTTTAAAAATAAAATTTCTTTAATTTTAAAGAAAATGAAATAATGGGAATTTTAATTCCACTGGAATTCCTAAATTATAAATTAAATTTTTCAGAAATGTAGAAAATTTCTTTAAATATATATCGAATTTGTATTTCTAATGGTGACGATGAATATGTTTAAATTTACGCGCCTTCACCTATGATGTAGTGGCATCAACTTTGTTCAACTTTTCTCCTAGTGGAAGGAGTGAAAGAAAATGTGATGTCTGGAAATAACTATTTATATTAAAGTTTTTTTAAATTTACTATACATTTGAAAATAAATTATTTTGCATAACTATCTTTATATGCTGCATTTTGTTACAATTTGTTTGTATTGTTTTATATGCTTGTTTTCAAATTGATAAGTTATCGCAATCCTTTGTAGTCAATCTAAGTTTATGTATTTTGAATCTTCAAATATGTAGTAATATTTTCTATCTTGTGCAACAATACTGCCTTTAAAGCAAATAATTTTGCTGTACAGGCTGGATGATATTTCATAAAAGTTTTCATACTCATTTAGAAATTAAGTTTCGATTGTGTACATATATTTCACTTTCAAAAAACAATCTTTTTATGCTCATTTAAATGTCGATACATGTGAAATATTCTAACGCTAACTGGTATAATCATTGATTTGAATGTTATTAAATTAGTTTTTTGTATTTTATATAATCGGCTGTGAAAATAGTGTATTAAATTTCGAGCGCTAAATTTCACGAAACTTGTTCAGTCCATTTTTTTAATATTATGGATCCTGCCTGCTTTGATGCTTCGAAATAAGTTTTGTTAAAATCTGTATGTATATAACTTGAGATCCATGCATTTATAAACGTAGATAGTATGACTTTTTTTCAATTTACAATGCAATGTAACGACAATTAGTATAACAAAAATAGTAAATTATTTGAGTCGCCTTTTAATATTCTTTGCTGTTGCCTCCGTATCTGGAAACAACTTAATATTGTGTCTCAATATTCCACGCTACTTTTACATAAAAGGTTTGTAGAATCTTGGTTCAATGATTGCATCATAGTCTGTCTTGTGCTTTTCTCGTCTTGTTTATATTGATTCTCTGAAGAAATAATTGGGATTTAACTTCACAACCGGACTCAATCACATTGAAAAATTGGCTTAAAATAAAACCAAAATAAAAGGAAGTTTTTACAAGACTTTCCTTAATTTCAGTACGAATTCTCATATTAATCGTTTCTTTTAATGGAAACCTAGTATCCTTAATCGGAAAGAAATGTCTTATTTCTATCTGTCGGTGTTTCTAGCTTTTCCAGTAAATTTTCAATAAACAGCAGATGTTGAGTCTTTGTTTAGTCTGCACCTTTGATATTAAGGTTCACTTCCATAATTGTCAAATGCGGTTGCTGAAAACTATTAATTCTCTATTCCTACTGAGGTTCTCTGTACCCAAGATTTTGCTACGCAAGTTGTTTAACAATTATCAGACAATATGATAAGCATTCAGAAATCCAAAGCATTGCAGAAATATCTTCACATGCATCTTATTACCTTTGTCATGGGACCGATGGATCAATTGCCTTGAAAAAGTTTTGCTACAAGACGGAATAGTATATTGAATCGATATCATTGAATGCAGACCTCTCATTTAGATTTTAATTGTGCTGAGGCTCATGCAATGCTCTGAAACTAAAGCTGACTTTTTGGTATAGATCAAAATTTTATCAAAACATTGCTACTGAAAAATTACATTACGCAATTGAGATAGATCCTTGAGTTCTAATAAAGAAATAAATCCATTGTTGATAAAAGAAAGAATCGGAAATCTAATATTTCACTTTCGATTACGTTATCGATATAATCGCAAACTTTGTTCCGATAAAAACTCGTGAACAGAATTTTTGTAATTAAACCTGCATTTATTTTTAAAAAGCAGACTTTAAAATTTGATATTGTTCTTTTTCATATTATTTAAAACGTCGTATTTCTGAAGGTTTTTGTTCTTATTGAGTTCCTTCTTGAAAATCAAATTTTAGGGGTAAATATCAGCTGGAAGTATCAAATGAATCATCCTTAAAGAGGAAGATTTTCCACGTTTGTCATAACGGTATTTTTCATTCATACTCACATATGAGTAAGACTGTGGCACTGAGAATCAGCCATCGTACCTCGGCATGAATGCAGACATTAGAACTCGCGTTGCAATTAAGAAGCTTAGGCTCGCCTGTTTGGTTAAAGGTGGGGAATTTTAAGGCGATTCGATGAACGCTTCAGAGAATTTGGTGCATAGCTGATGATTTTCTCTCCATGTAGCCCCTTTGTTCCCTTAGCCACTTTTTCTGTGTTTGTTTTCTTTTGAGATTGTCATCGAAACAGTCAAATAATCAGTGCAATTTATTTAGTGATCAGGAATTCAAAGACTTGAGAATTATTTTACAACGCCTTAGTGTATTCAAATAACCAAGTACTTTAAACGCTTGTTAAGATTCTCATACATTAAATAAAATTAAACCATCCTTAAAATTAGCTTTCGATAGTGCAATTGGCTTATCAAAATGTCACCATCTTAATTTTTAACTTGAGAGCAGGGATAATAAAATTGTTTTACATGCATCAATTCGCCCATTTTTGTGCGACGTTAATCGTGAGTCTTTGGTACGTTTGTGCCTTTCCCTTTAGTTGTGTGTGCGGTTTGTCGTTCCCTTTCTGTGTGTGTGTGGTTTGTCGTTCCCTTTCGGTGTGTGTGTGTGTGTGGTTTGTCGTTCCCTTTCGGTGTGTGTGTGTGTGTTTGTGTGGTTTGTCGTTAAATGGGCTTCTAATTAAGAAAGCTTCTTCATTTTCAATAATCTTATGATAGGCTATGTTAATAGTTACGCGTAAACGGTTTAAATTATTTGCAAAATAAATTTCTCTAAATTTATTTCTTAATTTTTTAAAATTAATAAACATTTTGTAGAATAAATTGAACCTAAATAGTGTTTCCTCTCACCCCCCCCCCTCCTTCATGCGCTCGTAGAAAGTAGGGTTTTCTTTTAACCTGACTCTATCTGCTAGTCATTAAATGAACTTCTACTAATTAAACGCTTTTCGTTTTGAATAAGAGCGTTCCAAGAATGAAATTTCACCATTTGAAAATCGGAGTTTAATCCAAATTTTACTTAATCCGGAAAAGGTAAAATCTTCTTGAGGCAACTTTTGTTATATAAAATGTGCCTAAACAGCCGTTTGTGTCAGAATATTACAAACCCAAAATACACAAAAAACCCAAACCCTCCAACCCAAAATATCTAGAATGTCTCCTGCTTTACAAATAATGAATTTTTATTGGGTTTAAATCGAATTTATCCACCTTCTTTAGAATTTTTTTTGTTTTGATTAATTAATACTTGGCCTCCTTAGTTTGCATTGAATCGTCAACTTGTCTTATGTGCTTAGCATGTATATTGACTTATTTCGGATGGAGAACTGCAATATAGGAGCAGGAATTCTGGTAAAGTGACATTTACGAGTACCGATATGAGAAAGATGAACAAATGTAAATGTTGGAATATCCCTTCATATCTCGTTCAGATTTTTAATTCAAATTACGAAGTTGATTCTCTAGCATTTGGATTATTCGGAGTTTTAAAATGCAATATTCCAAGTAGATTGAAAAAAAGAAACGTTAGAATACCAGTCCCAATAAAGTTGCAAATGTTATGAATGGTCGTGCATGTAATGTGAAGGCGTCCTTCCTTTGTTCCGATGGTGATTTCCGAATTGTTTGAAGCATTGATGGAATCGCAGAATCAATTTGACGCCTGCCAAGTTTAATCGGATATATCACCGTCATTTATCACTTTCATCATTTTATTTTTGTCTTGCTCAGAATTGTTGTTTAAGAAAGGAAGTCATCCCTGATAACAGATTAAAGGTTTGCGATTTCCAATGTTAATTCGCACTTTGCATCTCGTTTTTCGCAGAACTGAAAAACCCTTCCTCTTGCAAACTTTGACCATGTATAGTCAGTTCATTTTGTACTCATTACTTTGGAATAATTTTTGAGGGAATATAAATATAGCTTTGAGGGAATATATCTGTTTATGCAACCAAATCCTAATTTTATTGCTTAAAATATGCTCTAACATTAATCGTTTTAAATTAGTTTTTACAAAAAATTCAATAAATTATTCTAAAATTGTGGTTTTCTTTGTCATCAAGGTTCTCCAGAACTGAGATTAGACTGAAATGTGGGTTTACGATGCGATTCGTTGTTTACGCACACGAGTCATTTTCGTATCGAAATTCTCTCAGATGCAGATACTAGAGTCAAGTCGTTTGCTCTGAGTGGAAGCATTTTCAAAACATTTTCATCATTTTTAGTTCTCTCGCCTTTTGGTGTCTTAATTCATCTCCTTTGCCGAAATGAATCCAATGTGCCTGGAATGCAGTTTCGAGTTGAACGAAGCATCCTTTATCCCCATCTACTTTATAACGGATTCAAACTCTTATCCTTTTAGAACATCGCCAATTCAGAGTTTACAAGTTATAAGTGGTGAGCCCTCCCTGGAACCCAGGTGAAAACGACTTTTTTTTAAATCCTACTTTTATAAAATTAAGTGTTGAATACCATCCACTGGGTAACAGAGCTCTCGATCCTAGATACGGCTCGTTTTTCTCTAGGAAATTGTCTTTTACTCCAACTTTTGGATTCCGTTTCGGAGAGATTTTGCAATCATTCAAAACAGAGGACTTCCCGGTTGTTGTAAATATTAACGATCCACCTCCCTGGAAGGAATCAACTTTAAATTTTGTCGATGATTTTATACACTTTCGGAAACCATCAACATCAGACGTGATGCTTCAGAAATTTTTTTATGAACACAGGCAACAATATCTTTCCATTCAACCTGTTTATACAGATGGCTCGAGATGTGGTAATCATGTCGGTTCAGCAGCAGTTTTTCGTAATGTAATCATATCGGAAAGACTTCATACTTTCTGTTCTGTCTTTACATCTGAACTTTATGCAATATATCTAAGCCTTCGAAAGGTTGCAACGTGTTAACCCCCACTAAATTTATTTTATATATACTGACTCTAAAAGTAGTATTCCATTTTTTAAAAATGTGTCATCGGAAAACCATGCCTTAGTTCTAAATATTTTTCACATACATAGTTCGCTAAAAAATTTCCCAATTAACCTCTGTTGGATTCCTGACCATGTCGAAATTTTTTGAAACGAAAACGCTGACAAGGCAGCAAAACTCTCAACTCTGCTTAAAGAAAATTATGTTCCTTATCCGATTCTTTAAAAGTAATAAAAATTCAAAATAAATTCTGGCAATCTACTTGGGAAAATCTGTCTACGAATAAACTGTTTCAGATACAGCCATCTATCAAAGATTTCAAAAATAAAATTGTGACTAGAAAGAAAGATGTGATTATTACGAGACTTTGAATACGCCACACCTATTTGACTCCAAAACATCTTTTGCACTCTGATCATGCACCACTTTGTAATAAATGTAATTCTGTTTTAACGGTTAGACGTATTCTGCGCTAATGCCGAGATTTTAGTACTTAACAAGTTCACTTTGGAACGACTGTTCTTAACTTAAATGACATTTTAGGAGGTAACCCTCATTCAAATATCTTTGCTTTTTTAAGATATTCAAATTTTACATCAGATTTAATTGTATGTTTTCATTAAAATTATTTAAGTTTGAATACGAAAGCCCTGTTTAACAAATGTTTGGCTCAGTATGATCAGATCTGGTCCTAGTGCCATAAAAACAAACTCTCTATCAAACTATTATCGGTTGAATGGAGATATCTGCTGAAAACGTAAGGAATACGAATGTTTCCACGTAAACGAGTCACTGACAGTTATTACTGAAACATGTATATCTTGCATGAATTTATTCCTTACGGAAATAAGTTATTCTTACTCTTCGTAGCTCCAAGTCTTATGAAACTGAAGCAGGTAATAAGAGGGGTGGATGAAATCCCTCTCCCCCCTCCCACCTCCCTATGTGACAGAAGGAACCTGCTCTTATTTTCCGGCTTTTAGTAAGAGTTTTTTTAGTCTTTTATATTTACAATTGGAGCTATGATTGTCTTTTCCTGTAACTAATTTCTGGATGAAGTTAAATTAATATTTCACTCTTAAGAACATATGTTCTGAAGATGCATATTTTTGTTCTCGGTTTTTAACTTACTATGAAGTGGTTGCGGCAAAAAAAAATCTTTTATCATGAGTATCATGTGTCGCTCTTGAACAAAACTGTCATTTGCTTTAACTTGTGCATCACCCAGCCTTTAAAGTGGTTATATATTGTATGGAGTCTTGCAATTTATCATTAAACCATGTTTTAATACATTGTGCATTGAAACTTTCTACACATTTTCTGCATTTAGATGCTTCGTATTTGAAGCATTTATTTTATATTTCTGCTTTAGTTGTATAATGTTTATCGTAAATATTTTTGTCACTTTATCACACATCCTTTTTCGTATTGGTTTTAGAATATTTGTACGATTGTATCTAGTGATATGTTGAACGTCATATGAAATTTAAACTTTAACTTTGTTTTGTAAACTGTCGATTGTACTGGATATTTATAATTTGAATAAAACCCATTTTTACGTAATTTTGAATTGTAATTTTGTCTCATTCTTCGTTATGCAGTAATGTATAACACACGGCATTTTATAATTGTGCGAATGCCGAATATGATTAACCGATTCAAAAAATTCATAAACATCTCGATTCACTTGTTAATGTGTACGTAACACCTACATGAGATCCGGACCAACTAGGATTCCGGCAGGATAGGAAGCTCGAGTCTTGACCCCGTCTCAATCTTATAGCAAAATCGAAATTCTTAGAATAAAATTTGCTGTTTTTCCCTGTCCAAACTCTGCTGCCATATCTCTGGTAATCTCTTCTTTGAATATCTCATTCTCTCATTTGAATGTCTTTCAACTCATTCCTTCCCATCATGCCACATGAAAGCAGACAAGCTTCAAGCGTCGGATACCTTACATTTTAAGGTATCCGACTACTTTCAAAACACTGATTATTGATCACATTGGTGAATGTTTTTAAATTGCTATTTCTTGTAGTTCAGACTTTCCTCTTTCCTTAACAGTTTATTAATTCTAAGAGAAGGAAGGCCTGACTTATCGAGGATCATGTAGTTTTCAGCTAAAATTTGTCTTTTACTTCTGTTTTCTTAAAACTTTAATTTTCACAGAAAATCTCCCCCTTTAACATATCTCAAAGCAATAGAGGTATTTGCATACAATTTCCAGCGTGCGTTTTTAATAATATGGGCGATGAAATGAACCAAATGTTTTATTGTTGGTGAAATACTTTTTCATTTATAAGTATCTTTAGAAAAAAATAAGTTTTGAATTTATGGAAAAAATACATATGGGAAAAAATATGCATATATAACTTCTTAGCATCTCAAGATTTTTTCTGAGATTTTGGTTCAGTTCAATCATCATTGTATTCCATAAGTTGTGTACAAAGAAAAACAGAATGGCTGCAGTACCATTTTGTGTAGAATGTAAGCCGATTTGGTTCATGTTCATTAAAATATACAACAAATTTTCCTATTTCTCAAAATATAATGTATTTTCAAATAATTTTGTTGTAAATTATGATACAAAATACTATAAATACAACACATCTAAAAACCAAGGTTTTTAAAAAATCAATTTTTTCATAAATTTACTTTCGAACGTAGTGGGATACCTTAATTTCAGATTTTGCATTTTCAAATATATTTCGAATGTTCCAAGTAATGATAAAGTAGCTCTCGTCATTGAATCAAAAACTGACGAATGTGTTACTATTCAGTGAATATTTCAGAAACAGAATATTGATTGAGGGGATTTCGACTGTCTGGAATGTGATATAAGTTGGCTAATCTTCTATATAAATGAAAATGGATGTCTCTTATGCCTTCCGAAAACGTTCATCCGACTGCGACGAATTTTTAACAGCTTATTGTTTACAGCTACGGGATGTCATAAGGGTAGTACAATGATCTAAAATTAAATAAATTTCGAATCTACCCGCATCTATTTGTTAAGGATTAAACTCCAAATAATTTGCCAAGAAAACAATAGATTTTGTAGGAATGCAAAATCCAAGTAAAAAGTTCATATTTTGTAGCTATAGTACGCAAATGTCATGCAAAGTCATTCTCAAAAGTAACAAATTTATTACAGATTATGCTAGAAAGTTTTGGGGATATCACCTCTGGGATTTTTTAATTTAAATTAAACTTTAGCGTTTTTCGCAGTAACTTCCGAAAATATTAGAGAACAAATAATTTTGCACCATCATAGTTTTGAAAAGATAATTTTTGAAAATTAAAACTATTTTATGGAATAAATGTTTTCTATGTTTAATTCATTTCAAAAGAGAATATTTTAATCACATTTTCTAAAACTAAACTTGAGAATAATGAATGAATAGGAAACGAATCACGAGATGCAATAAATAATTTCTTTCATTACCTTTCTGAAAGAACGTCAAGTTTTACCATTCCAAAAGAATACAGAAATCTAATATATAAAAATGCATATTTGTTTGTTCGTATTGTATATACTGTCGTACCCTTCATCCGATTTCGATAAAACATTGCCAAATGATTGACTGATTTCATTAAATATTTTTTTTTCAGCGGCAACAACGAGCCGGGAACCATATAGTTATCCTGTAAAATATTTGAAAATGCGGAATTTCGACACCTAAATCTTAGTTTAAAAAAATGAAGTATACTTAAATTATATAAGTATTTATCTGTCCCCATGTAAAGAAAGAATGTTTTTTATCAAGGAAAGAAAGGGAATTTTTTACTGATTCATATTGCTCATATTTTCAGTCATTAATATTTTTTTTGACATTTAATTACGTTCATTGTCACCTCAATAAAATTAACTTAATTTGAATCATTTTATTAAACGATATTGTTTTTTAAATAGTTAATTAATGAACTTGTAAAAAAATAAATAACTTTCATTTCTCCGATATTTAAAACTTGTTTGCTTTTTTTACAATGAAGGATTTTGCCAAATCTATTCCAAACACAGAAATGAACTAGCGTCATGATGTCAGTTCATATACATATTACTGTTCAGTTTTAGAAAATCGTGACTAAATGTTCAATGCCCATTTGTTGGAAGAATTCTAATGTTGCTTATATTCTGGCATTTTCTCAATTCAGTTTCATATCCAACATGGAATTCGGTATCGGATTTCTTTCGCTTTGTTTCAACTCTTTCTATGGAGTCGTCCAGAGGAAGATTTGTCAGTTTTTAAAATTTAAATGAGCATTATGACATTCTTTTAATGTTTTATTTTTCAATAAATCACTACTTTTTAAATGATCAATTTCATTTGGAAATTATTAAGAAAAGATGGTATTTTACACTTTGTCTTAAAACAAGCCGCTTTATTGGGTATGTTTGGTTAATGTGTTGAACTGTTGTGACCCCAAATCCCTCCACAATATGTGCTCTAAATGTTTTGTTGCGACAATATAATATGGCGAAATTTTAATATTTCGTTGATGCTTTGCAAATTTTTTTTTCTAAAATTCTTTAATGTGTTTGAAATTTGATTGACAATTTTATACTCATACAGTGCCTTTTTTAGATTACATATATTACAAAATTAAGGTATCCGACTACGTTGTAAACATTAGTTAACGAATTCATGGGAGAATTTTTAATAATTGTTTTTTCTTATAGTTCAGACTTTCCTCTTTTCAGAACTATTTCTTTTCTAGGAAAAGGAAGGCATGGCCTGTCATCCTGATTTACATAGTTTTTTAGCTAAAATATGCCTTCCATTTTCTAAAAGCTTCATGTTCATAAAAATTCTTCACATTTAACATGACATCTCGAAAACTAATAGAGGTATTTACACGAAAATGTCAGCGTGTGTTTTAAATAATAGGGGCAATAAAATGAGCGAAAAGTTTTATTCTTGGTTAAATACTTTTTGATTTTTAGGTTTTCTTAGAAAAATTAAGTTCGGAATTTCTGGAAACAAATGCATCTATACGTAAATTTTTACCCATCACATTTTTGCCTCTCAAAATGTTTCTTAGTTGTGGGTTCCTTTTATTCATCATTATATTCTATACCTTTTGTGCAAAGAAAAATAGGATTACTGCAACACAATTTTGTATAGAGTGTAAACCGTTTGGTTCAATTTCATTAAAATTTACTGCGAATTTTTCCGTTTCTCAAAATGTATTTTCAAATAATTGTGTTGTATTTATAGTATTTTGTATTATAATTGACGATACATCATAGTTTTAAATAGTTTCTAAGAAATCCAATTTTTCAAAAATATTCCTTCGAACGTTGTCAGATATCTTAACTAATGCAAATTAATCATATTTCATAAATTATAGAATTTTTTGTTATCTGTGTAAATGTCAAATGCCTTTCCCTCCATTTTAACATAATCGAAATCTATTTTTTTTAAGTTATGAATAAAAATTTATTTTAACCCTTTAAAAATATAAAGCTTCGATCAACTTATTCGTATATCCTAGCATCTCTAAGGGAAAAAATTGCTTTTTAAATAGCGTATCAATTCTATATATTTTTTTCGGTTAAAATGGTTCTTGATTCTTTTTCCTGTCGAACCAATCGGGAATACTTTGTATTTGAGTAAACATCATTTGTTCGCTATACCTGAACATCACTGTAATCAGATGCTTTAAGCAAGTGATTTAATTGTCGAACGTTGAAGCATCAAGAGCAACAGAGCAGACACAGAATTTTTAAGCATCTTTCCATTACTGCTAATATTTATTGAGCTCTTAAGGTGTTTCAATTTTTAAAGGTTCTGCTTCTTGTGATATATATAAAATTTCTATAAGATTTCTAAAAAGTCCACTTGCTCGCAATGAAATAATTTCCAAAATTATATATTGTTACAAATTTTCCTATCCTTCTAATTCGTTGGGTTCATTTTCTTGTATAGTAAGTGTGTATGGCGTAAGAGGTAAACACAAAATGATAAATTTTTCAGTAGATAACACAACACAGATTATGTTTATTTACAGGACAAAGACAGGGCAGCACAAAGACAATTATTTCCCTAACACATCTATATACAGCCGAAACGGACACACAGAACAGCAGACAGTAGTCCACAATAACAACAGTAGTTCACACACAGAAACTGTGTAGTGATAACGTCCACAGAAAACAAAGCGACCAGAGAGGGAATCTTTTTTAGATTCTATCTATGCTCACGTAGGTCTGTCCTAAAGGCTCACACTACTCCTCGGTTTCTTCTTGCCTTCGCTGCCGTCTCACTACTTAAAACAACGGGACTACTTCTTACTTCAGGACTTCTCTGTTCCCGACGACTACACAACGAGCTACAACACACGACACAGGCTTCAACAGAATATGACATGCACAGCAATTCAGCACTCTATAATTGCTTCGGTATTCTCTATACGACTCCTCCGTTCAGGACTCCTCTTCAAGACCTCTCCATTCACTGCCTCTTTTTCCCCTCCAGCTACAAATTACTGGAATCATATAGCTCTGGGAAGCGGGGCTAAAATCTTCCGGACGAACAGGAGCATTCTGGATGCATCTCGGCTTCTAATGGATGAATCGGGAAAATTCTCGAGGTTTCGGGTATTATCCCTTTTGTCGCCAAACTCTGGAATCTTTGATGTTGCACCCGGGCACTGTTCTTTACAGATGACTGTAAATCAGTCTTCCTTACGATGACATTATGAGCTCGGGAAAGCAAAATGACACTTTCATAACAGTATTATTCCAAATGATCAACGTGTTTTAGGGCCACGGTGGCCTTGTGGTAAGATCTTGGCTTCGGAACCGGAGGGTTTCAGGTTTGAGACTCGATTCTAACGAAGAACCGTCGTGTGAGAGGGTCTCTTGCACAAATCTGTCAGGCCAAACGTCCTCCCACTGGTGTGGAGAGGGGGTTCCAATTAAGGTGTCATCCTCGTCATCTGCCCATGGTTCAAAATGACGAGGTCCGTCACAAAATAGCCATCGTGTTGCTTAAATGGTACGTTAATATATAACTAAACTAAACTCGACGTGTTTTAAGTATATTTTCGTGTAATTTAATGATGGTTTTTAATGCAACTTTCAATTTTTAAGAATCATTTGTATTTATCTTGATTTGTATCATAGGAGTAAAGATGAAACTTTGTCATTCATTTCCTGATATGCTGGAATTTTCTAATTTTGTGCAGTTTTTTTTCTGTGTTATAATATACTGTTATCAAGACTTTAGACTTGAGTTATCCATTAAACATTACTATATTTTGATAATATACCAGTAAAAATTTGTGAAGCGAATTTGTGAAAAATCTAATTATAAATTATAGATTTTGTAATAAGAAATTATAAATTTTACAATTAAAAAGTAGAAAAGGATTGAAATAAATTCTCTGTTAAGATAAATTTTTAAAAGTTCATTTGTATACTACGAAGTTTCTTAAGGTAAAATAGCAAGTGAAATTTTGTTTATGTTTTACATTGTGTCTGATTTTTAAATTTATGTCTATTTTATTTTTCGACCATGTAATATAGTTGTGCCATAAATATAGGAATAAAATTTTCTTATTTTGCGTTGTTGTTTCAGTTATTTTTTTAAATCTAAGCATGGTGATTTCAATAAACAATTCAAACACAGTTCAGTATACATCAAGCTGTCTTGAAAATTTAGATACTAGTAATAATACGCGTGGTATATCCATAAAACTTTGCAACAGAAATTGCTCATAGACATCTTAACATTCATTATAAATCGAATAATTTTATAAAATTACTGTACTTTTTCCATTGTGTTTAATAACCTGCTACAGAATATTTGTAATAAATAAAGAAACAATGAAAAAAGTTAATATAATTAGTTCTATTTGATTTCCATGGCAACCTATATCCATTAATAATTTCAGAAAAAATTAAATTGCCAACTTGCTATTGTAAAACTTAAATTTCCTGTTAAGTGCTTAAACTATTATATACTATATACATATACTATACTATAAATATATTTGTAGTAAATTTACTAATGCAATAAAACACAATTTTTTATTCCTATTTTAATCATTTTTCTTTAATTTTAATGATTCTATAGCTACGAGTTAAATTGTATTTTTCATTTTATAAAAATTAATGCAAGATGAAATAAAATTATATAAATTTTCATAATAATTATGCTTCAAATTTATCTCAAAACGAATTTCCACTTTTTATGCCAACGACATTCAAAACGAGCTCATGCTCTGACTCGACATCCGAAAAGTCTTATTTTGTTTGGAATATCGACTGAGAAAATTTCAATCTGATTGTTTAGAAGTTAGACTTTTTTTTTCTACGAAACTTCTGTTAAAAGTTGCATTATAATTTCCAAAATTGGATGCACACACACACCCCATTTGTTATTTTTAATAATATAACAATTGAGACGTTCGAATATTTTTCACGTTGAATATTTTAAATAAAAACCCAATCTATATCTATACTTATAATAAAGCTCA
>JAPMOQ010045919.1:0-30921 GCA_026543055.1 Argiope trifasciata | reverse complement strand
TTTATACAGTCACGACTTAAAATTCCAAATTTCATACTTCATTTATTAAAATATTACATCTATTGTATTATGTAAATCAGTATTGTGACGTCATGAATGCTCTCGTATTCTCTCGCGTTGTTTTTCCATTCGGTTTTTCTCTTCGACTAGGCGACGTGATGACGAAATTAGGCTTATGTGTCTTTCAGCGAACATGGATTCCATTGTTTCTGTGAATTTGTTAAAGTAAAAGAATGTGAAACGAACAATCTGCTAAAGGATTTCAACAGAGTTTTATGAGTCTCCCGTTTGTTTGTATGGAAGAGAAAAATGAAAATGTATCGGAATTCAAAGACTATGAAACAGAGGACTGCCCATTTATAATCGACTTCTACACTGCTGTTTATTTGGACTTTTGTATATTTCCGGTAAGTTCTTTTTTATTCCTTCAAACAATACTAATTTTGCCAAGTTGTGTGATAATTGAAGTCGTACGCCTTATTTTGTGACTTTAATTATCAAACACAAAATAAATATTTTGCATGTGTATTTAATTGTTTAAAAAACACGAGGAAATTTTTATTATAAGGTGCAATTTTCGTTGAAAGTATAGAAGAAGCCACTGCTTTGCGAGATTTTCAAAGATGTTAACATGTACGCTCTCGCATTTTCTAACAATTTTGATAACTATTATGACTATTTAAAAACGATTCCAAAAAATATATATATCCGCTAAACAATAGGCTATTCTGGATTTTAACTAACCTAATGTTTAGTGTATCGGCATTAAAATTTTTTATAAAATAACAAATCAATGATTATTTTCAAAAGCCCATTGCGTGACTTATAGATACAGAAAATGTTTAGAAATATTCCGATGTATTTTTACACCCTTATAAATTTGTTACAATCAAAACTTATTTGAAAATATCAACTTAAAAGTACTTTAAAATAGTACTTGTACGTTTTTATATGGTTTTAAAAACGTATTTCAAAGTAAAATGCATACTAAAAATGTATTTAAAGTAAATCGTGTTTATTTTATTGCAGATTTTAAGTGCCAAATACTCCTTTTTTAATTTATATTCTTTATGTGCATGCATATTATTATTTAATTGAATGTTAAATTCTGAGTAACTTGTTGCTTAAACTACGACCAAAGAGCGACTACTAAAATTTCGCCAAATTATAAAAATATGTTCAAATGCATAAATGGTAGTTAAAATAAGTGAAAAGCAGATCAAATCACGTGGGAAACGCTTGCTATATAGTTTATCAATTGAAATCGTCAAATTGTCGAAATTTCTTCTTGATGCTGTTTGATCGCTGTTTCAACCTCGAGGGACATATTTCGATTTGATGTGCCAATTAGTAGTTATTAACGTAGCTTTATGAATCGATTTAAATTCTATGAAGGCTTTTTCAGTAGATTTTTTACAATTCAATAAGTTAGAATTTTGTTGTTGAAGCCCGCATTATCTTTAATGGATTATACATAGATTGCATTTAGCACCAGACAATTATTCTTTGAATCGACCTTTTATGAATAACTTATTCTAACTATTACTGATCCCTTGTGTCACTTTTTACTTTCTACAAACAATTGTTTTAGGTTAAAAAAATGTTTTAATTTTAGAATTCATTAATGCAACTCAATTCTAAATTATTTCAGCTCAGAATTTATGCAGTGCAAATGAAATATAAAATCGGCGATGTTTATTATCAGTGTCATTATTTTTATAGTGAAATTATTTTAATTGAATTTTTAAATTGCCGTTAAACACCGTTTGGCCATATAGACTTTGAATGGCGCTAAGATGTAATTTTTTAAGTCAATAAGTAGTCAAATGTTTAAATCTTTTACTTCAAAATTTTATAATCGATTCTGATGTTGTGCCGTATATTTTTGAATTGTACTGAAATGTGTTTATTGTGGATGAAATTTAACTTTCACTTAGTAGTCGTTTCATAAAAGTGCTTTCGTTTAAATAAATTTGGAGCTATAATAATGATTTTTTGTAATGAAAAAATCAGATTCTCATCGGAGTTTGTTTCTAATCGCATAAGCGTGTCCAGCAGGATATAAATTTTTTATAAAAATATTCTCAACAATATTGTTAGTTGAATTTAATCTGTCTTAAAAATGGATTCTCTAAAGTAAATACAAGTACCAGACTGTAGTTTTTAAAAACGATAATCGGCCAAATATGGCAATTCAATTGTATTCTTTAGTTGATATTTGACAAGGTTTTTGTTTTCTGGTTTATTGTTCAACATAACTTGGCAGTTTGGCCCAAAATCTACCTGCTTCTTCCTTCAGTTTTGACTGTCAATTCATCGTTCTAGGAGAATTTCCAGTTTTAAAATTACTTCTTTAAAAGATGTCTAAAAAACCCTGTATTACGCATGCATGCGATTACGTGTAAAAGGTAATCGTAAAATCTATGCTAATATTATAAATGTGAAAGTTTGGATGTTTGTGACTCCATCACGCCCAAACGGCTGAACGGATGACATTGAACACAGATTATGATTAGAGTCGGGAATAGAGCAGAGGCTACTTTTCATTCCTGTTCATTGAGGGGTTCATTTTTATACTCATTAAAAACTGATTTTCGTGCCAAACAGCTGAGGCCAAATCCCGCCAAAGATAAAACTCTATTTTTTTTTCCTATCAGAGTTGAGGTTTGGCTTTGCAGAATTTCAACCGATTATTTCAAACGATTTTCTTTTCTTTGTGTTTGATGTATTTAAAATCAAATGTTGGTAACGAATCAATCTTTTGGATTCATTCTGAAGTACTTTTAAATGAAAAGAAAGCAAAATAAAGGAAATAAAAAAAAATTCTAATCTGCATTGCATTACCACAACCGGCGTAGGAAAGTCAGACATGGGCGCAGAGTTCGCGCGTGATTGTTATGACATCAACTGTGTTTGCACGTGATGGCGACTGTCATCGGCGCGTGTTGACAACTGTGTTTTCATTAAAATTAAAAGTTTAAAAATGATGTGTATAATAGTGTTGTAGCTATCTCGATCAATAAATGATGGATTTGACCGGACTTGATTCGCTGTTTTGTTTTATTTTGGGAATACAATGTAAATAAATTTTTACGTTAGTTGTGTGTTTTTGTTATTAAATTATATTTATGTTAAATATTTTTTGTATATGCTTATACTTTTAAACGTATCCTTTTTGCGTTATCTTTAATTTTTTTTATTTGTCATTAATTGATAAATTTTCGTACATATATATCAAAATTTCCACGCTAACAGAGTCGCGTGTAATAATTAGTGTTGTAAATTGAAAATTATTTCCTGTGAAATACAATTTAGCAATGAATTAATTCTAATGTACAAAGTCGAAAACCTTTATTCTAATAATTAATGAATACTTAATGTGCATTAGAAGGAAAATGTTTTTGTTCCCTTCCTTTAGCGAATTATAAATCGGTTTTGGTTGTCCGCTGACTTCTGATTTAGTTCGATGAAATTTCAGGGCAGCCAGTTGACCAGGAATCGTCAGAAAATTTCCGAAGATCGGAAAAATCGGGGAATTTTATTATAAAACAGGAAATTTTTAACACTATCGTAATTTTTAGCGAACATAACATTTCGTTAAGTAAAATGAAACATTGTTGGTCCCTAATGAAAACAATTTTCTGAATTGCTTTTCCGCCCATATACGAAGTTGCGGAAGATTTATGCTTAATTTCTGAGGGGTTGACATATCTAAGTATATTACCGTTTTTTTAACCCTCATTAAATTTTATTTTACATTGATTTCAATTAAGAGTAAGTGATTTTCAGATAAATTTAAGAATATATTCTGAAATAGTTGAACAAAATAAAGCGACATTCTGAGGTTATTAAATTCATCCTAAAAAAATGAAATTTCCATAGGAACCTGTCAATATCACGGGAAAACGCGAGGAAATTTGCTGTTCATTCTGATATTGGTTTTTTTTTTTTTAAAATTACAAATGCGTAGAAGGCTGACTCAAATCACGCCCAATGCTTTATGGTAAACAATCGGGAAAAAAATATAGAAATGATGCCAGGAGTTATTTTGTTTCAGTAAGTAACCGTAATGTCCAGAATTATTTTGTTTGTCGACATATTGAAAAATTGCGAAAGATAAATTTTTAGACAATGTCTGATATTCAAAGATAAGCTTGTATTTTTATAGTTTGTATAAATTTTTAAAGAATCCGACTACGTTAAAAACACTGGTATTCGACCACATTGGAGATTTTTTTTTTAAAAAGTGTTATTTCTTGTCACTCAGACTTTTCTGTTTCCAAAACAGTTTATTTTTTCTTAGAAAAGGAAGGTTTAACCTTTTATCCAGAGGAATTTTAAGCAATATTTATTTTTCAGCCAAAATGTGTTTTTCAATTTTAATTTTCATAAAAATTATCCACCCTTATCATGATATCCCAAAAACTAATAGAGGTATTGACATAAAAATTTCAGCGTGTGTTTTAAATAATATGGGCAATGAAATGAACCAAAAGTTTGATTGTTGGTGAAACACTTTTACTGTTATAGGTGTTTTTAGAAAGATTAAGTTGCGAATTGATGGAAAAAATGTATATATACGTATATTTTTACCCGTCACTTCTTTGCATTTCAGAATGTTTCTTAGATGTTGGTTCATTTCATTCATCATTATATTCTTTAACTTGTGTGCAAAGAAAAATAGGATTGTTGCATTACATTTTTGTGTGGAATGTTAACCGTTTTGTTTCAATTTTACTAAAATTTACCACACATTTTCCTGTTTCTCAAAATATATTATATATTCAAACAATTTTGTAATCTAAAAACCAAAAATAGTTTTTTAAAAATCAAAATTTTCCCTTCTAACGTAGTCGGTTACCTTAAATGTCGTAAAAGAACTATTTTACGTTGTTTGAGCCAATGAATGGATATCTGGAATATTAATATACTAGCTGGTACCCGGAGCGTTGTTGCCGACGATAAAAAATATTAAGCGAAATCATTTAATCATTTGGCAATGTTTTCTCGAAATAGGATGGATGGTACGACAGTATTTAAAATACAAACAATGAAATATTCATTTTTATATATTAGATTTGGGTATTCTTTTAGAATGGTGAAACTTCTGTCGGTGTTCTGTCAGAACGCCGACAGAATTCTCGTTCGTTCAGAATTCTCAAGTTTAATATTAGAAAATGGGATTAAAATATTTTCTTTTAAAATAGATTAAACATAGAAAATATATTCATACCATAAAATCTTTAATATAGTTGAAAAGCTAATTTTTGAAAATGAAGAGGATGAAAAATTTTTTTATACTATTAGGTTGGTGCGTATGAAATGTCGGATTCTTAAGTGATTGTATAAAACTGCATATCTTTCTTCAAAAGCTCTTTATTCAATCAAAGTATGCTCCATTCGCTTCAATACACTTCTCCCAACGAGATTTTAAAGCGTAGATGCCTGTCTTAAAAAAATTTTGGTCTTTAGAATTAATAAACTCTGATATCGAGTTTTTTAGACTGTCTTCATTTTCATAGTGTTTGCCCCTTAAAAACAGCTCTAAATGCTTGAAAAAATGAAAATCGGTCGGCGAGAGATCCGGTGAATATGGTGGATGCTGCAAAACTTCATATTCCAGTTCGTTCCAGCTTATTTCGCTCTGTCAGTGCGTGCGTACCCACTTGTCCATCTTCTTAACCTTGCCAATCTCAGAAAGGTGTCTCAATATCGTTGTATGGTCAACTTTCATCCTGATAGCAAGTTCCCTCGTGGATACGGCTGGATCCGCTTCCACTAGAGCCTTCAGGTAATCATTCTTCACAGACGTTTTGGGTCTTCCGCGCGGCTCATTTTGCAGTGAAAAATCGCCAGTCCGAAATTTTTCGAACCAACGCTGCACTTTCCGATCGTTAACCGTATTCTCCCCAAACGCTTGGTTTATGTTGCGTGCAGCTTTTGCAGCACTATTACCAAGTTTGTACTCATATAAGAAAATGACGCGAATGTCGGCAGAATTCATATCGGCAATAAACTCAAAAGAAATAACAAAAGGGAAGACCTTCGAGAAAACCTATTTTGCTGAAATGAGTCTCTGGCAATGGACAATACGACTATGAATGAGGTTATGCCAAAGACAAAAGTATAACGAAAACAGGGAGACAAACGTCCGCATGTAAAGAGAATCCGACATTTCATACGCACCAACCTAATACAAAATGTTTGGAACTTATTGCGAAAAACGCTAAAATTGAATTAAAATTTAAAACCCTCCTGGAATAGTCTCCCCAAAATTTTCTCGCACAGCCTGTAATACAGTTGTTACTTCTGAGAATGACTTGCAGGACATTTTTGTGCAATAGCTATACAATATGAACCTTTCACTTGGATTTAGCATTTCTACTGAATCTATTATCTCTTCGGCGATTTATTTGGCCATGAATCCTTGGTGAATAGAAAGGTTGAGATCCGAATTTTTATTTTTTATTTTAGATACTTGTATTATGCCTGTGACCACCCATAGGTGTAAACAATAAGCTCACTTAATTCCATCACAATCGGATGAAAAATTTAGGAAGGCATAAGAGAAAAACATTCTTTATTTATATAAATAAGAAATTGTAATCGTAAGAAAGCTTTTGCTTAAAACCTATACGATATAATTTTGATTATGAGGTATTTACTTCCAAATCTGATTCATCAAAATTATAGTTTAAGAGAAAGGGCAACAAATAATCATATATAATATTGTTGGTTGTTAATGGTACGTATCTCTTACAAGTCCGTTGACTCATTTAGACAGCGATTTTAAGCCAAAATTTTTTAAGTATCTTTTTTTTTTCAGTAGCGCCATCTAGGGTGCTAAGAGTATGTATTAGTTGCTCACGCTTCACAGCCCTTTTTACCGAGCGGACTTCATTCATGCATTTCATTCTCATATCGCAATTTAGCCCTGAAACAGAGAATGTTCATCTTTGAATCAATATCCCCAGTGGTGTTATTCTCGACATGGAGGATTTTGTGAGCACGTCAGATTTATACGTGCATAAGCCACTACCACACATGGGGTGGTCTTTGGCCTTCGGGTTGTAACTCGCAACCCAAGGGATGCGAGTCCAGCTCCTTACCAACCAGGCTATTCCCGGTCCTTTTTGATATATGCAAACATGAAAACGATTGCCCGCACATTTCACTTAGAGTATTCATTGACTCTTTTTTAACCCAAACTCTGAACTTCATGTGAAGACAATTATTCAGGAGTTATGCTTAAAAAGTTAGAATACTTGCAAATAATGGTTGTTAAAAAAACTCTATCGAGTACTTTGACAAATGATCAGAATTTAATAAGCATCACTTAGAATGCCTTGTTTACAACGAACTGGCAGACTCGTCGAGCATTTTTAATTGAAAATATTTTAAACAATTCCACATTGAATACCATGTTTACTTTTGAGACTAAATGCCAGAATATGACATTTTTTTAACAAAGTAGTTATATTCCTTTTATCAGTGAATGAAAATGACCAATAGCTTATTATAAACTAGTCGCCTTTGTCGACCAGCCGGTTCGCACATCTTAATACTCTTAAAAATGGTCAGTTAAATACTTTACTTAACGTCATTGTCCAATAAATACTTTATGTAACTTGTCTTTGAACAGCTACTTTATCAAAATATTTTTAAGGTTCAAATTTTGATAGTCATATAATTCACTCTTGCAGTTATGGAGATATTAATACCGTAATGTACTACATGTCTCTCTAATTATTTGTCAGCTCTCGCAAAATTTCAACGTTCAATTAAAGTGGAAATGGTTAAACTTTAAATTAAAAAAACATATTTTACCGAAACCAAGCATTTTTTAAAAATATAAAAGGGAAATCATTATGTTTATAATTGAATAATTACAACAATTTATGCAATATTTCAAAAATTGCTCAACAAAAATGACTTAGATTTATCATAAAACTCAAGTTTTATTTTAACTTTTCAAAGGATTTAAATGATGCGAATAATATTTTATTTTGGTCTATAAATTTAATTAAAAATTATTAAGTCTGAATTTTATACATCTTTTAGTTCTAAGGAATCATATTCTACGAAATATTCCTGAAACTTCAACTGTCAAATAAATAAATAATTGATGGTTTCTATCTTCTGCTCTCAAATTGGATCAACTAATGAAATTTTGAATAAAAATGTTTGGAAAAATCAACATTTTTATTCTTAGACCAGTCAATGTTGATACCCCAATCGACGTACAGGATTTCTCATCTTTGGAAGGGTCTATGGAATGCTTTAAAGTTACCCGTTTTTATTGAATATTGATCTTCAGATAACCATAATTCAGTCAGTTTTACATACTGAGTTGAATGAAGTTTATCGCTTTTTATTTAAAAGCTAAACATTTTTCATTTTTTTGAAGCGTTTTATAGACTCATGATAAATGCTATGTAGTTATTTACTTCATTTAGACCCTTTTTATAGATTCGTTTCTATTATTAAAGTTTTACAAATTAGCCGTTGAACCTTGAATAAAAACTATATATAATGTATATACACATTCAGCCATGTTTGTCTTAAAGTTGTAAAAAGTAAGTATAAAATGTAAAGTATAAAAAATTTAAAAATGAAAAATCTCAGTTACAGATTAAACAAATTGCAAATTAAAATCAAAATTCTAATAAAATGATAACCGTAACTGTTTTATAGAAATACTTGTTTATTTTATCCGCCATCTTTATTGGCAACTTTGCATCCGTGGAGCAACAAGGGACGCACTATTCTACACTTTTACCCAGTTTGGTTTTAATGGCGGTCAAGAAGAAAAAATTCGCCATATTATAAAAATGTACTAAACTCGAATCGCATGACTAAACCGTTTAACGATTGAAATCGCCAAAGTGGAGAAATGTTTTCTCGGAGCAGTGGGGTCGTCGTTAAAATGACAAGAAGTTATATTTTATTGTATATTAAACGCGGCAAATATAAGCTGGATGTTATATAAGAATTACGATTTTCTTCGATAATATTTGGATCTTTTTAGAATTCCCCTGATTTCTTGGGTAATAAGTGTTTTTGGAGCAGATCATTCGTATGATTTTGTTAAATGTTGAATAAGTATGCATTAGCTTATAAAAATGTAAATTTTAAATGAATTTCTGAGAAAATTAATTTTTACAACTATTTTATTTGCTGTATGCATCTGAACGATTTTACACTTAAGGGCAGTGGATAGATAGCAGCGTCGAGATATAAAAGGACACCCCTCATAAAGCTGTATTCAAATAAAAAATTTATGGAATTCGCCGAATAAGCAATATTAAAAAGTATTTTTAATCCTGAAACATTAAGTAACATCTAACTAATAATTTAAGGTATCCGACTACGTTAGAAGGAAAAATTTAGAAAAATTAGATTTTTCAAAAATTAGTTATGGTTTTTAGATGTATTGTCAATTATAAATACTATAAATACAAAAAATATTTGAAAATATATTTTGAGAAATAGGAAAATGTGTAGTAAATGTGAACCAAAATGGTTTACTCTCTACACAAAATGGTAATGCAGTATTCCTATTTTTCTTTGCACACAAGTTATAGAGGATCCTGATGAATGAAATGAACCAAAATCTAAGAAAAATCTAGAGTTGTAAAGAAGTGATGGGTACAAATAGACGTATATATGCATTTTTTCCATAAATTTGCGATTTAATGTTTCTAAAAACACCTATAAATGAAAAAGTATTTCGCCAACAATAAAACATTTGGTTCATTCCATTGCCCATATTTAAAACACACGCTGAAAGTTTTACGTAAATACCTCTATTAGTTTTTGAGATATCGTGTTAACGGTGGAGAATTTTTATGAAAATGAAAGTTTTGAGAAAACTGAAGACGAAGACACATTTTAGCTGTAAAATAGGTGACCCTGCATAATAGTTCAGATTTTCCTCTTCTTAGAAAAGGTAAACTGCTTTTTAAAAAGAAAAGTCTGAACTGCAAGAAAAAAATAATAAAAGTTAATAATTCGGCATTATGTCCCATGACCAAAATTTTTTATCGTAATCGGATACCTGAATTAAAATGGAAAATGTCATTTGAATAGCTTATGACCTGTTCTCTTTCTGTCTGGAAATTTCAATGTCATTGCCTATTTTTACGCATAATCTGACTATTAACAAGTTTTTGACAAAATTAAATTTAAAAGATCGAGTTCTGAAGAATTTTCCATTTTAATTTTTACTTTCGCGCATACAGAGGGAAAAAGTGTAGCAATTGTCGAAAAATTTATACTCTCAATTTTGATGTCCCGAGTTCGAAATATTAAAAAAATGTCTGTCAGTAAAAAAGCTCAAAAATATTTCGAACTACATAGAAAAAACTTAGTATGCGGTTTTTATATCAAATTTTGTGTAAAAATTGCCATTAGTAAGTCTGTCTCCCTAATTGCTGGAATATAACACGATAATTACAAAACTATAAAAGCCAGATGGATAAAATTCGATACACAGTGTTAACATCTACAGTCTAAACATCTATCAAATGTAGAACCAAACCCAGCAACGTGATCATTCATAGCACTGACTTAAATATGTCGAATTTGTTGTAGGATTTTATGACAACAATTTCGTGTCAAATCTTTGTTCCGAAACATTTGGAAAAGCGATTCTAGAGCATAAATTCGTTTTTCGCTTTCCACTAACTGCATGTCAGAGATTAATCTTGACTTGCGGCATAATTTGATATATTAAGGTATCCGATTATGTTCGAAAGAAAAAAAAATTGGAAAAAAAGAAAAATATATTTTGAGAAATGGGAAAATTTGCAGTAAATTTGAATGAATTTAAACAAAAATGGTTAACACACTAGACAAAATGTTAATGCAGCCATCCAATTTTTCTTTGGAAAAAAGTTATAGGTTATAATGAGGAATGAAATGAACCAGCATCAAAGAAACATGTTAAGATACAAAGAAGTGATGGGTCAAAATGTCTGTATATATGCATTTTTTCCATAAATTCACAGCTTCATTTTTCTAAAAACACCTACAAATGGAAAAGTATTTCGCCAACAATAAAACTTTTGGTTCATTTTATTGCCCATATTATTTAAAATACACGCTGCAATGTATACCAAAATAACTCTACAAGTTTATGAGATACGTTAGGGGGGAGTTTTTATGAAAATGAAAGTTTTGAGAAAATGGAAGAGAAAGACACATTTTAGCTGAAGAAATGTTACCCTGGAAGATAGGTGAGGTCTACCTTTTCCTAAAAATGATAAACTATTTTGAAAGAGGAAAGCTTGAACTACAAGAAATAATAATAAAAAATTCACCAATGTGGTCGATAACCAGTGTTTTTAACATAGTCGGATACCTTAAGTGAAGCCAAATGTAAACCAAAAATTAATATTTTGCTACTGTTGTACGCCAATGTTATGCAAGATATTCTCTGGAATAAAACGTCTGTCATAAAATGTAAGCGAAAACGTTTTAGGGAAATTACTTTCGCTTCCCCCCCCCATCATAGGTAGAATATGGTTTGTTTATGCAGAATAATATTTGTTTAAATTTAATCAACTCCTACAAAAGGCATAGTTTTGTCTTAAGGTTAGAATAATTCTTGTCTGTATTAAAATGTATTTACCCAAAAGAAAAAGCTTGCATGTATTTTGTGATTCAAATTACTCTTAGAGACAAAGTATAATGTACCAATGTATATGGTTCGTTTTATTTCATTTCTATATGAAATAATCCCAAATAGAGTTCTTAATTTGGTTTCTCTGCGTCGTTCCAAACCTGTGTTGCAGCTGCATCCTTAACCATGATGTAGAGCAAAAGCTCTTTATTCGCGGGCTGTATGTTCCATAAATATGCCGTGAATACGAATTGGTCATTTATACGGAATACTTTCCTAGGGGACAATATATATATATATATATATAAAATTTAATTGAAGTTTTTGAACATTTTGATTCATTATCTTAAGGCTTAGGCAATGGTTTGAAGAATTTTGTAATTTTCTCTTGCTTTGCAGTTTTTAAAAGCTCCTTCCATTCAGACTCATACGCAGCATTCGCATTAGCAATTTGCCTCTTAAAAATAATAAGACTTCCTTCCATAGACGGATCAATGTTCATAAAGAAATCCCAAAGCTCATTTGCCATTCTTAAACCTTTACTAAGATTTTTCAAATTAAATCCAGGGCTTGTTGAAGCCTCTTCTTCAATGGGCTGTGAATTGAACATTTCCTCCAAGTCGGTTTCAGTCAGATCTTCATCTTGCGATTCCAGCCATTCCTGAGTGTCACTTGATTCTATCTGTTCGAACCCATCTCGTCCTATTCCATTCGCGATTTCGGCTATGTTTCCATTTAACAACATATTTCAGGCAAAGTTGTGATAAGACTATTTTACTTTTTTTATGAGTCCATTGGACGGCCTTTACAAGGGATATTGGGTTGGATACCTATTGGAATCCTTTTATTATTATCTATGTACTTATGAGATCCTCGAATAAAGAAAGTTTTAGCCGCGAATATAGAAAATTGGGTCGCATTTTTTTAAATCCGAGAATAGTGAAAGCGCGAATAAGGACTTTTACTGTATCCCATTTGACCGTAACACAATGTCTCTTCATGCCATTGAAGGAGTTTTAAAATGAAATCGCACTTAACGGAAGAATAGGGAAGTTATCGGGAAAAAAAAGATGTAAATGAAAATGTTTAAAAATAACATTAATCAAAGAATAAACACTGAAATATGAAAATGTTATTCATCCATTTTGTTTTAATTTGCAGTGCCTCACACAAAATTTTAAAGCATGATTTAAACGAATTTTTATAAGAATAATTAAATTCAAAAATTTACTTAATGTGCTTTTTCAAGGTTTAATATCCCATAAGTTGGATTATTTTTCTTGCAACTCAATATTAGTTTGAAATTAAATGTAGGCAAAGGTTAGAATGTGTCATATATAGAGAAACGGAACTGTTGAGTCAGTTGACCTTTGAAAAATATATGAAGATATTTTAAAATGTTTAATTTCATTACTTTTTCGAGCTCGTTGTTGCTGTTTACGAAAGAAAGTTCTGTATAATATTCACTGCAAAATATTGTGCGATACTAAAACAAGACATTGAATGAAATCTTCAAATCATATTTGAAACATTTAAAAAATGTGGAATAATTTTTGTACCATTTTGGGTTATTCCCTATCAATTATTTCTGAAGTAATATTTTTCCGGTTACTTTTTAAACTAATATTAGATTAATGTCATTCATAATTTTTTTATGAACTCCAAAAATAATTTCAATTATATAGTACAAATTTTTAATGAAATTTTTAATCATTTTCACTTTTTGGATAAACTAATTTTCACAAATCACTGCAATTTTAAATCTGATTTTAAATTCAGTTGCAATCCGTTTTCCACGAGTTCCTGATAAGCCCTCTTTCTCTGAACTGGTTTAAAATTTTCTTTTGAAAACAAGGAAATCGCTCATTTCTCGAACGGCCTGCTGTGGCATCGCTGCGATTGCACTGCGCCGGTTCGATGAGTAGCGGTTGCTCTTATGGCCTTGGGTTGTGTTTAGTCTTCAATTCAGTTGCAGATGGTTCAGAGTGCAGCTGTGGCGTTTCTGATGCTATTGATTAAGAATAACAAAAATAACTGGAATTTGGAGTTGGTTAATATTTGTATAAATAGAAATTAATGTTTGTCTATATGTCTCTCTAATGCTTTCCTAAATCGTTCGTCCGATGGCAATGACACTTGGTCAGTTTGTTTACATCTACGGGATGGTTATAGGCATAGAACAATGATCTGAAATTAAAAAAATAAAATTTGAATCTCAACCGCATCTATTTACCGGGGATGAATATCTAAATATCTCGCCGAGGAGACAATAGATTCTGTAGAAATGCTCAATCCAAGTGAAAGGTTAACATTTTGTTTGGATAGTACGCAAATGTCATGCAAGTGATTCTCAGAGGTAACAACTTTCTTACAGATTACGCGAGATAAGATTTGGAGAGACCAACACTGGGAATTTTATATTTTAATTAAATGTTAGCTTTTTTCTCAGTAACCACCAAAAATACTGTAGAACAAATAATTTCGCCCCATCTTAATTTTCAAAAATTATCCTTTCAATTATATTAACGAAAGATTAAAAAAAGTATTTTAATCATTTTCTAAAATTTGAGAATTCTGAACTAATATGAAAGGAATCATGAGATACAAAGCATAGTTTCTTTCATTACCATTCCGAAAGAACACCAGTTTTACCATTCTAAAAGAATACACAAATCTAATATATAAAAAGGAATTTTTGTTTATCCGTATTTTATATGCTGTCTTATCGTTCATCCTATTTGGATGAAACCTTGTCAAATTATAGATTGATTGCACTTTTTCTTCGCCGACAGCAACGCTCCGGTTACCAGCTAGCTCAAAAATAACTTTTGAAAGCGGTAAACGTCATTTTCTTTTTGGTTTGCACATTGAAAATGCTTTTTATAGTGAGGCCAGAAGTCACTGAGTGAGCAAGAATCACTTCATTTTACTCTTCAGAAGCGCTTCAATATATTTTTCCTTTGGAAGGTTTTAAATATTCTTTCTGATTTATAACTTTATTCTAATTTTTTTTTTACATATAAAAATGCTCGGAATTTTTGATTGCATTTTTTCATTATTAATTCATTCTTGACTTAACATTTCTATCTATCTATACTAATATATAAATGCGAAAGTTTGGATGGATGTTTGTTGCTCCATCACACCAGAACGGTTGAATGGAATGGGATGAAATAGAGCGTAAAATAAATTATAGTCAGCAATGGAAGACACACTTTTTATTCTGGTTCATTGAGTGTTTGTTTTATTCATTAAAAACTCACTTTCGCACCAAAGAGCTGGGCCAAATCTCTCCAAAGATAAGTAAGGCTCCAGTGTTTTTTCCCTCCTCCCAACAGAAATGGGATTAGGGTTAGGAGAATTTTGGTCGATTATTTCAAACGATTCCATTTATTTTCTTTGTGTTTGATGTGTTTAAAATCAAATATTGTTCATGAATCGATCTTTTAGATTCATTCTGAAGTACTTTTAAATCAAAATGAAAACGAGTAAAGGAAATTTAAAAAAAATTCTAATCTGCATTGCGTGACCCTAACTGACGTAGGAAAGTCAGGCATGTGCGTTATGCCAATTGGCTTTGCAAGTTCGAGCGTGATTGTTGCCAACTGTTTCCATTTAAATAAAAAATTCAAAAATGATGAGTATAATACTGTTGTAACTATCTCCATCTCGATCCATCAATAAAATGGATTTGACCGGACTTGATTTGCTGTTTTGTTTTATTTTGGCTAAACAATGTAAATAAATTGTTTTTGCGTTCGTTGTGCGTTTTTGTTTTAAATTGTATTTATGTTGTGTATTTTTCGTATACGCTTATACTTTTAAATGTTTCGTTTTTAGGTTAGATTTAACTTATTTTTTTATTTGTCATTATTTGATAGTTTTTCGTACATATGTATCAAAATTTCCATGCGAAATGAGTAGCGGGTAATAGCTAGTTTATCATAGATTTATTAAAAGTGAATAGGGTGAGTAAACGAATGTTAGTATAAACCAATTCTGTTGGTTTAAACTGCCAACAAACAAACAAATTAAAAAAGCAAGATATTTCCGGATTCGGCGAGCTCTTTCAATCCCAGTGCCAGAAATCCGGGTTGTTTCTGTCATTTCGCATCGGATCATTCTTGAATTCAAATCAAAGCTTATTTATCATTGCGACATGCATTTTTTCTTATGGCCACTTTCCTTATTAAAAGCATTTTTATTAAATGCTTGAGTGACTTCAATGCGAAGATTTCTCATTTTGCGATATTTTGAAATTTTCATGGCCATTTTTTTTCAATGTAATGTGAAAAAAAATGTTCATTGAAATTTATTGATAATTTTTTTAATCTATGCTAAAAAATGAAATATTAAAATATTATAAAACTGAAATTGTCCCCAATGGCATTAAAATAGAACATAAGTTAACTTTTCATTTTAATTCAAAATATTTTAACTTTATTGAAAATATAAATTTTTACTTCAAAACTTGAATTATTTCACTTTTTATTTTCTTAAACAATGTTTTGATATTGCTCAAGGTATCCAATAAAAAAAACTATAAAATTTGTAAATCATGTATTTAAAAAAATTATATCAAAGATTCAAACAGAAAAGTTTCAGAAATTACTCTAAATGAAGCGCTTCGAGTATTTTAAAACCCCAGCACACGAAGGAAAATGTACTGTCTGTCCACGACAAGAACTCTGCTAGACGATCGTCTATGTTTACGGTGGACGTTATGGAAACAGGTTACTGTAGGAAGGGTTCATTTCGTGGTGGTAGAAATTAATTCAGGTTTCTTACGTTGGCACGTTTAGCTCCAAACTGGCGGTATTATGTATTATTGCATTTAATTTTTGAAACCAATTTTTTTAAAAAATCACAAAGGTGAACTCTGCAACATTATGCAAATTTTGCTCGCTTGTGATTTGAATGACTCCCCTTTCTTAAATCGAAAAGGCATTTTAAATAACTAAACTAAAACCCTTTTTGTGTCCACAAGGCTTAACAGATGGTGTTAAAACTTAGACCTCGAAATATACTTCGACTTACTGTTCCGTTATGAAGCAGTGCTCCTGTGGAAAAGGATTGAACCTGCGATGTTCAGGTTTAAAGTCCAGTAACATAAGTTAGTAACAACCAATAGACAGTGACGTACGTTTTTGCCGAATGGTTAAGTTGTCACCACACTCCTGACACTTCGAAATGAAGCAAGAAAGTGATTTTAGTGATAAGGAAAATTGTAACGAAGAGTTTTCTCAATGAAAGTTAGCATTCAACTCATTCTGTTCAAACACAATAAATTTTTTTAGTGATAATGCATTTTGAAAACTTTATAAAATATATTAATATATCAAGATAAATATACACGAAATTTATAGGCTGATTTTTATATTAGTTCCTAACCTGCATGTTTAAAAGGCCTTAGAAAACCGTGCTACGAAAGTCACATATGCTGATTAAAAAAAAGAGGGGGGGGGGGCAATTTTTACCTATTCTCAATTTTTTTATTTTTCCTTATAATTGTTGAATTTTACATTATATTGTTTTCTATATATCATTAAATGCTGGAAAAATAAACGATTTAAACAATATTGAGTGATATGTTTTTTCAAGAAATTATTTATTGCAACATGTAATATGAGAAGAAAATGTATGTTCCAACTCATTTATTTTTTTATTTTAAAAATTATATATTTTGAAAAATTTTTCAAAACATATCTATAAACTAAAAAAATATATCTGCAAAATCTATCGGCAGTTTTTCATACCTATACATTCATTAGAAAATTTAGTTTGAGTGTAAATGAAATGCCTTCTCCAGACCGCACTCCCCAGTGAAGTCCTAAAATGTCATCTCCCCTGTTAAGAGTAAAAAAAATATAACCCTTCATAATATTAAGCAAACGGATGGAGAATTTTATTTTTATTTTTGCAAACGAATCTTCACAATTATAGTTTATTTTTCACATTTTTGCCATTCATTGTGGTACAAATTTGGTCATAGTGAAACTGTAGACGCGTACACCTAGGAAACCCCACTTTTGTTTAGATTATCAATTTCATTTCGTACTTCATCTTTTAACACACTGATTTAGACTAATATTTCTTAAAATTTTACTAGTTTTGCTATAAATTATTTGTTTCTACTTGTATTATGGCATCACTTTCTGGCATCCAAAAATGTGCACGCTATATTCAAACGGATATTTGGTTTTTATAAATATAAGAACCAAGCGATGTGAAGATTACGAGATGGATCAATTATATTTGTTTAAGGTATCCGACTAAGTTAGAGATTTTTGACCATATGGATGATTTTTAAAATTATTTCTTCTTGTTCAGACTTTACTCTTTCCAAAAGTTTATATTTTCTGGGAAAAGGAAGGCCTGGACGATAATCCAGGGGAATTTCAGCAAAACATATTTTTCAGCTAAAATTGGTCTTCCATTTTTATAAAACTTATATTTTCATAAAAATCCTCCACCGTTAACCTGATATCTCAAACACTAATAAAGGTATTTATATCATTTCAACATGTGTTTTAAATAATAGGGGCAATGAAATGAACCAAAAGTTGTGTTGGTGGTGAAATACTTTTTCATTAATAGGTGTTTTTAGAACAATTAAGTTGTGAAATTATGAAAAAATTGTATTAATACGAATATTTTTACCCCTAACTTCTTTGCATCTGAAGATTTTTTGTTAGATGTTGGTTCATTTCATTCATCATTGTATTCTATAACTTGTGTATAAAAAAAAAGATTTGCTGCATTGTAATTTTGTGTAGTGTTAACCGTTTTCGGTGTAATTTCATTTGGATTTACTACACATTTTCCTATTTCTCAAAACATATATTTTCAAATAATTTTTTGCATTTTCAATTTTTTGTATTATAATTGAGAAGACATATAATAACCATGTTTTAAATAGTTTCTAAGAAATGCAATTTTTTCAAAAAAATTCTTTTGAACGTATTTGGATACCTTAAGTATTAATTCTTTAGACTCACAAGAGTAATCAATGCACAATTCACCTAATACAAGGACATGTCTTTTGCTCTGAAAAAAATAAATGTGACGTCTATACGATTGTGTTGAGACGAATTTCTTCCTAAAATTAATCTACACTTTCTTACTGGTGTTTTTAACAATCAAAATTAAAAACCAAGCAAATAAAACGTCAAAATGATGCACGTCTTGACTGGTGTCCGAGAGGAGACATCGGAATGCTAAAGGTTCATATTGTACTGATTTTGTATCAATCAAAGAATTTTGCAAAGCGTTTTAGCAGCTGGGAAAAAAAGTTTTTTAATCAATATACTTGCGCCTCTCCAATCAGCTTAACAGCCTTAGGCACCTATTTCTAGTTTACATTCTTGGAATTCCGCCACTGTTTGGTGGTGGTGTCTAATGTCACTTGGTCATACCAAGCCCGAGAGAGCAGAGCTTTCGAATGAAGGCAGGGATGTGCGCCTTTCGTTGTGAACAAGCACCGTTCAGGTGAAAGGACGACTTTGCTCGAACATACGCGACAAAAGCTTTTTGAGGGGGCGGTCGGATTCATTGAGAATCCATCAATTGAGATCCCATTTGGAGACCGACTCATCCCTGATTCAGTACCCGCAGAGGTTATGGTAACTTGGTGGACTTTACTGCCACGACCTATTGAACGTACCCCAACTGCCATCAGCCAACACGGCGGTCTTTGGCCGAGACGAGGACAGAACCCACGACCTTTATGTTACGAGATGGACGCTCTACCAACCAGGCTACCGCGGTCCGCCACAGTTTATACTGCCGCATTGAAACGAAACATTGCCGAGTCTACATAGCTGAACTGGACTGATATCAGGTGTTCGAATCCCAGTAGACTTAACATTTTTTTTTACTTGATTTCATCTTCCAGAATATTCTGGACCTTCCTTTCCTTTACCAGATGAGTGCTCTGGACTTTTGTTACTGTCTCTAGAAAGGGATTCTGGAACTTTGTATGAAAGCTGAAGATCGCTGTCACAGTGTTCTGAGTTGAGTTAATAAATGGATTTCACTCTACTTCCAGCGTCTTCTTATCTACGTGACATTATTAACTTTTAGATGACTTCTCTCAGGCTCCATTCAATAGTGCCTCATTCTGTAGTTTTTAAAATTTTAATTGTTAAAAATACTTAGTGTTAAGATGTAAATTAATCTTTCGGGCGAATTCAACTTAACATAAATTTTTCTAAATAAAAATGTTTTAAGTGCATAATTGCATCGAATTTCTTTTCCAAGTGCAGAGGGTTTGGTATAAGGTATTAAGAAAAATTTTGAAAAATTGAATTATTTTAAAACTCTAGTTTTTAAATGCATTGCCAATTGTGATACAAAATACAATAAATATAACTAACTTATTTGAAAGTATAATATGTTTTGAGAAATAGGAATTTTGAGAATATGAATTGAGAATATTTTTTTGTACATAAGTTATAGAATATAATGATAAATGAAATGAACCGAAATCTAAGAAAACGTTTGGGATGCAAAGAAAAATATAAGTATATATTTTTTCCGTAAATTTACAACTTAATTTTTCTAAAAACATCTATAAATGAAAAAGTACTTCACCAACAATAAAACTTTTGGTTCGTTTCATTGCTCATGACATTCAAAACACACGCTGAAATTTTTATGTAAATACCACTATTGGTTTTTAAGATTTACATAAAAATCTCAATATGGAGAATTTTTAAGAAAAAAAGTTGAGGAAATTGAAGTTGAGGCAAATTTTAGTGGGAAAATATGTGAAAATGTGGATGATAGGTCAGGCCTTCTTTTTCTCAGAAAAGTTACTTTTTTGGAAAGAGGAAAGACTGAGCTACCACCATTAACAATTTTTTAAAAATCCGCCAATGTGGCCGATAACCGGTGTTTTTAGCGTAATCGGATACCTTAAATGCCCTTTTATCCAGCTAATCTAAATCTCGCTCTAAGAAATCGCTGTGCACTGTTCACCGATACGGAAGAGTGCAGCCTTAAGATAATTTATCAAAATGTTCAAAAACTTCAATTAAATTGATTTTATTATTTATTTATTTTGTCACCTAGGAACGTATCCCCTATAATCCCGTATAAATGACCGTATTCACGGTTTCTGTATTCGCAGCATATTTATGGAACACATAGCCCGCGAATAAAGAGCTTTTACTGTGCATTTATTTTAAACTTGCAGTAGATAATACTTGATGTCAATACTTTGTCTTTCTTTTGAAGCACTCATTCATTCATTAGATTTAATTCATCTTTAAATAGTTTTAGCAGAGTGTAATGAAAGTCGAAGTCGCCAGGCAGTATTTCAATCAGTAAAATGCGAGGATTTCAGCATTTATCAAGTGAAGGTGATGAATGCGAGTTCAGTTCTTGAGAAAATCAATAACTTTTGATAAATTGATTTTAGTTTTATGAAAATAAAAGTTTCTTATAAGAGTTTTTAGCAGGCTATCAATTTAGGAAAAAATACTGTCAGTGGTGAAGGGTGTAGATGGCTGGAATTATTTTTCTTTCCACTTAGTATTAAGATTCTGTCTTATGTATATACATATTTATATTAAGGTATCAGACTACGTTAAAAACACAGGTTATCGAGCACGATGGCGGTATTATGATTTCTTGCAGTTCCGACTTTCCAAAACAGTTTATCTTTACTAGGAAAAGGAAGGCCATCATCCAGGGTCGCAGATTTTTGCTGCTGAAATTTGTCTTTCACTCCAATTCGCTTCAATTTGCGTAAAAATTCTCCATCTTTAACTTGTCTCAAAAACTAACAGAGTTATTTATATAAACATTTCAGTGTGTTTTGAATAATATGAGCAATCAAGAGAAGAAAAAGTTTTATTGCGAGTGAAACACTATTTTTTAATTATAAGTGTTTTTAGAAAAAGTTGTGATTTAATGGAAAAAAAGCATATATACGTATGTTTTTGCCCATCACTTCTTAGCATCTCTAGAGTTTTCTTAGATTCCTCATCATATTCTATAACTTGTGTACAAAGAAAAATAGGATGGTTGCATCACAATTTTGTGTAGAATGTCAACCGTTTTGGTTAAATTTCTCCAAAATTTACTATAAATTTTCCTGTTTCTCAAAATATATTATATTAAAAAAATTTCTATTTATTGTATTTATAATTCTAAAAACATCTAAAATCCATCAATAGGTTTTGAAAAATCCGACAAGAATTTTTGAAAAATGCAATTTTTCGAAAATTTTCTTTCGAACGCAGTTGGATATTTTAAATTGCAATTACTTAATAAAAGTAACTAAAATGAAATTTTCGTTGTTTTCCTATGTAGGAATAGGCTAAAATTTTTTACATATGTTAGTATTTTTATTTTATCAAAACTGTTAGAGTGGTGACTTTGTGGTTTGGTCTCGGTTTCGAAAACCGAAGACTCCAATCTCGAAACCAGACTCTTGAAATATCCCTTGAACATGGGGCTAAAACACACACGTCAATCTTGAGATTTAAGATCTGCCCTCTCGCTGATATGGTGAAATGAAAGCTGGGGATAAAATTTGTAACGATTTTTTATTTTACGTTTTTTGTTAATAAAAAAGTGAAATATATAAAGCATATATATATTTGATAAGCAAAGTCTTTAATCAAGATCTAAATGACTAATCGCATAGTATGTTGGAGAATTCTTTGGTCTAATGCAGTGGTGGGGAAACTTTTTTTAAGACGGGCTATTTGTAATAACTAAACGATCGTAGCGGGCCAAAGAATAATGCTTAATCGTTAAAAAATTTATGTGTTCTATAAACATATACATATATTATTACATACACTTATTATTTTAATAGTAAAAAAGCAAAAGGTAAGAAAATTATAAGCACAAAATATAAAATGAATTTAGTGTAGTTCTTGATGTGAAGTTTTATTACTTTATTTTCTGGTGTCATTACTGGTTGATGGTGCATGAGAAAAATGAAATTGAAACTGTTTTATCGAAATTTCCTCATAGTTCGGTTCCATTTGCGAAGCAGAAATTTTTAAAACTGATGAAAGGTGCTCATCTGTAATTCTGTTTCTTAAAGAAGTTTACCTAAGCTTCATTGTTGAAAAGATTTGTTCGCATATATAAGGATACTATTGTGTCCAGAATACTATTGTGTTTTGAATATCGCCGCATGTAGTTTTTATGCGGGTCGTCACATTACGAAGTAAGAATGGGTTCAAAACACGACGGCACTCTTAAACAGGCCGGATTAAACCTTTCCGCGGGCCATAGTTTCCCCATCACTGGTCTAATGTATTGAACTTACTAATTTTTTACATCAAAGATGCTTTTTCAGATACTGATTGGCTACCTAAGAGCGAAAAAATGATGTAAAAAATAAAACATATATTTTACGATGTTTAGGTTTCACGCAGACCCTCATTGAAGAAGTTTTACAATTGCATACTTTTTTCAGGAATCGGTCTTAAAAACAACCCAAACTAAAGTTCCTGAGAATTGTCTCAGGAACTTATACAGGAATTAATTTTTGGTATACAAGATTCATTGAGGTGGGGATGAACGCCTTCATTGTAATTTTTTCCAAGTCAAATGGATTCGTGCATCGAATAAACTTGTTTTTATCTTCAAATTTCAATTGCTGTTCAGATTAAAATTCGATTCATGAAACTAATTGCAAATAATCGGACCTTTCAAGTGTTGCTTGGTCTTTGAAATGAATAGCCAGTTTTTCAAATCAGAAAATGCCATCTGATGAGTGTAGGAAACTGCATCGCTAACGCTAAATATGTCTTTTCAATTAATTTTTATGATTATACATTGTAGTTTGCTTCCGTTTTTACATATGAGTTAACTTCAGTAACTGGTTAAAAAATTGCAATAAAATGCCTTTGATTTCAGATGTGGTCCAATAAATCTTAAATTTTAACTTGAATTTCAATAATTTATTATTAAGTTGCTTGAAATGATACACATTTATGTACATTAATTTTGCTTTAGAATTAAATTAGGCTACTCCAGCAGTTTCCAGCCATATATTCTGTCACCTGCCATAAAAGTGCTAAAACTTATACTAGTCAACAGATTGAGACGACCGCGTTTGGATGATTCCATCTCATTAAGGGGTGAAACGTGGACGATGAGCGCATTTTCTGTGTTCACCTTTGACTTTGGATTTCCCCCATTAGATACTTTTCAGTTCATTTTTTTCGGGTATATGCGAGTGCTGTTATTTCTGACAGCATTTTATTTTAACTCAGTTTTCCGTACTGATATGTTTAGTTCAAGGGTTAAAGCTTTCAGGAGGGGTTACGAAGAAAATTTTACATATCATTAAATATTGTGATCAACAAGTGGAAAGCGGGAAATTAAAATATTGCCGAAAAAATTCAAAAACATACATTTTAATACCAAAAAGATTATTATTATTTTGTAAAAAAAGGAATTGCCAAATTTTAAGAATGGAATTTTTTTTCTTTATTCTCCAAAATTTAACGCTTATTCCCCTTACATTAAATAAAAAGGGCCCTGAAATATTTTACTGCGCATTAACACAGAATTCTTTCAATTTTGCAAATTATCTGTAATGCTTACGTGTCATAAAAAAACGCTGTGGTGATATCTTAAGCCAGCAACAGCCACTAAATATTGATTGAGCACTTCTTGTCTAGGGGATATGTTACACGGTTGCAAATCGTAAGGTTCGATCTTTGGCGGAATTCACTTCCTGCATTGGCGCGACGCCACAATACCACCCGCCACACCGCGAGTTGTTGAATGTGAACGTCTTCTTTTAACTTTCCTCTCAACCCCATTTTAACGAATGAAACCCATCTTAACACATGCGTGGAAGGTTTACAATTCGTTGAGCGTTGTCTTATAATTGATACAAGCGGCCTTCTCTATGAAGGAGCAAGAAACCCTTTGGGGCCCGAAATTTTTTTCGCACAGTAGAAAAAACACCCGAACATTTGAGCATATATTTAAGAATGCGTAATTTTTATTTTGCTATTGATCACTCCTGGAAAATGACCAATTTTCCAATTTCTTTTTCGATGGTATAGCAGGAGCGTTTAAGCATTGCACCCATATTCTTTGACCGAAGATAATAGATGATGATTTGCAAGTCCATTTGAACCCAGCCTCAGCCTCGACTTCTGGGCACCGGGCACGCCGGTCTGTCTTAACGTGTCTGACGGGGATTTCTTTATTCATGAATGAATTTTTTCACTTTTATATATATATAGATAATTACTGCGATCTTTGCCGAATGAAGGCCCTCAATCGATGCTCAGCCAGCCACATGGAAGCAAGCTTGTAGACTTTACAGTATGTGTAGCATCAATATTATTCAAAAGACTGTTTTAATTCTTAATCGCTTCCAGTGAGATTTAAGAATGCAAAAGTTTTGGGTGAAATAACTATTTAATTTTTATTCAAGAAATCTTAGTTTTTTTATAATTCTAACTAATTTATAATTATTAATTAAAAGTATATTATTGTCATGGATGTAATTATAATTTCTAAGTTCGCATTGAACATTTCTTCAAAAATCTCTAGTGCTTTCGCATTAGCCCCTAGTTTTCACTTTTACGTCAAGGACTCCCGTAATTTTTATTTTATTACAGACACAAAATGTGTCTGCGACTCCAGAGTGTTCGCAAAATTCACTTATTAGCCATTATGCGCATTTTTGTCTCCCTGGTAATATTTCCCTATCACTAGTTTCAATATCAGTTAAATACAAGCTTTTTTTCTGAATCATTTTGATCTTCTTAATTTACATTATGACTGTCATTCATTAAGGTGTTTATTTCACTGAATGTTCAGCACTTAGTAAGTCAGATGTTCAGACTAAATGTTTATTAGAGTGAGTGAACGAATTTATTAGAATGACTACTAATAGTTTGGCCGTAACTTGCACTGAGAGAATCAAACGATGTATGATAGTGACCTATGAAATCAACATAAGTAATACAAGCTTATCCGCATTCATTACACTAGACATTTTAAATCAAATTTATTATTATATTCTCAACAGTAACTTTAGTCGCAAGACGAATATAGCTCGTCATGCCATCTAGCTCTATGACGAGTACAGCTCGTCATTGTGCAATATGGCATGAAAAATCAATGACTAGCTATACTCGCCCTTTTACGGGAAGGGGTTAATCACGGTGGGGGCTCGCCCCGGGTGCATAGCGCCCCCGCAACCACCCGATGGCCGGCCCTGGATACAAGCAGTATAAATTTTAAGATGTCGCTCCAAGGCGCCCTCTAGTGTAACAGATATATAACAGCATTCGCTTTTTACTTATAAAATTGTTAAAATATAAAAGAAATATATAAAATATAAAAAAATACTTATAAAATGTCATTGTTTCAGGAATGGAGTCAATGCGGCGCATCATCATTTCTGCTCGCCCTCTCTTCATTTCTTCGTCATCCTTTCGTCTAAGTCATCGTTTCAGTGAGAGTACCATTCCCGTTTCTTTTTCTCACATTGGCTCTCGCTAAATGAAATTCAGTCCGATTATTGTTGCTGTAATGAAGCGTATTTATTTCAAGGGTTTACTTTAAATACAGTCATTTAATATCGAGGGGGGGCTTTGTTTTTAGTGTTTTATGCAAGAGTAAAAGTTTTAAAACCTCCTACATACCAAAGGGGAGACAGAAAGCTAAAAATAGCTGCCGTCTTGTTGCAAGATCGTTCATACTTTCTCATATGAGAAGTGCACTTAAATATTGTCAAATTTTAAGTTCAGATTTTGTGGAATCTCCACTGTTTCGACCTCCCGAGTCCGGAAAACGTGTTTTTGGGTCTGCCTGAATAGGATAATTCGTAAACGTTCTGAACTAAATGAATGAAATTCTTCATGATTTTTAATTTGCAAACTTTCAGAAGATATTCACTGTAGGCGCCTCTATCAGTAAGAAAGTAAGCTCGATAACTATTAATATGTTAAGATCGAGGTGTGAAAAATTTCTTTTGTGAACCAAAGTAGCAATATATATCCGATTTTCTTTATTGTGCAGCTCAAAAATCTCGCATGTGAAAACTCGGGATATAAAAAGCAGAAAAGTACTGCATTTGTGTGTGGGGGAGTATGTTTGGAACTTTAAGAAATGCTTTTTCTTTTATTTAGTTAAGAGGATGGTAGGCTCGATGTAGTATCGGTTGAAAATTTGATAAATGTCAAGTATCATTTGTGGATTCATTTGATGATGGTTAAAATATATTTAAACCAAACGATGCCGTTGTGCAAAATTTGAAAGCGTGAAGTATGAACGTTTCCATTTCACCGCTTTTAATATGTGTGCACTAATTTTTAATTTAAATTACGAATGATAAGATAATGCTTACTCGATATTTTGAAGCTCACTGATCTTGTTTAACTAAAAACGAGTTGAAATAATGAAAGTTATAGCTGTTGTATTCTGCAAGCATCGAATGTGTTAACCGTAAATTTCGCAGCATTTCTTGAATTGTTAGCTGTAGTACCTTTCAAAAGTTACACTAACAAGAAATGCATTTTTCATTCACCTCGCATATATTTTCAATAAATGTTGTGAAAAAAATGAGTGAATCTGTATATCCTTGCAGTAAAAATTAAATACCTTTTTTTATAATTTGTAACATCAATTTTATCTTTAACTCTGACATCATTTTAGTATTGATTAAAATGATTATGATGAAATGTTTATTTGATAAGGTATTTCACCAATTAATGTGAAATGTTTTGCGAGAAGAGTATAGGTTAAGGTGAGTACCATATTGTACAAATGCTACTATAATAATACCATGAATATATAATATAACCATAAAAATGCAGTTGATGGTATCGGGTGAGTATTTTGTATTAAACCTTTAATTGTGTATATATAATGCGATGAATTTTTAAAATCCTTTGCTTTTCTATAGCCACTATGATAATGAGTATTAGTATTTCAGTATATTCATATCACAGTATATTCAGCGAAATGTAATTTTAAAAGTATAATCTACTAAAACCAAACCAAATCAAATCTAATCTAACTTTGTATTCAATATTTGTCCATATTTTTGAGGGCATTGTATTTTTTAATATAAGTTTAGTAGTTTTTAAACCTTTTGTCATTAGTGAGAAGCATCCGAATTACCCTCATACAGTATTTTTTATGATGTTGTGTAGTTAAGGATAGCTTTCAATTTCTATTTATTTTCGTTGATTTTCCAATAAGCCGCGCACAATATTAGATGGCGTTCTTTTAAAGTGAGATCTTTTAAACTATATATATCTAAGATTTCTTAAAAAAACATTGAGAAATCTGATAATCCAGTTTTTACAAAATTATTACGATTTACTGAAACGAGAAGTCAAAGGGAAATCGGATAGCCATTTTTAGTTATTCGCGAGCTACTGCTGCTACTAAAAGGAGTGTTTTTCTATGATGATTAATGCACGATCATAAAATTAAAAAATCAAAATTAGATTTTAGAAATTTTAATTGAAAATTGAAGAAAATTGAAAATAGTGATAGAAAGTAGCATCGTAGTAGTTAGTGTCATCACATTTTCTAAACACCAATTGGGTATTTTATTGTGTAGTTCAAGTTGAAGGCAGAGAACGAATTCTATGGATAAAATGGAGCAGAAACATTTGTACGTTTTTAGCAAGACAGAAGATCAGGATATATTTTGCCATTTTACAATATTTTCTTCAATACATTTGATTTACACCAACTATAATATGGCGATTATATTCAGTGTTAAATATAAGTTGAAAAATTGAATTTTTACCGAGCCAAGTTCCTTAATTTAATGTTTTATATGAATTATCATCGGTACATAAAAGGGATCTTTATTTAACATCAGTGTAAATCGTGGATATGTGTGCAACTTTCGATCCGAGTCTAAATTTAGAAATTGGGTGGCTATTGAACACTTCTATCGTAGTTACATCGATTTGTTACCTAGTATATCAACAGAATTTGAGCTTTGGAAATGCTTAATAGGTTTCGCATCAAGTCTGAGCTGCAAGTGCGAGATACAATTCGGGTCTCGTGGTAAGACCTTGTTTTCAAATCAGGAGGGTTTCAAGTTCGAGACCCGATTACACCGAAGTAGGTCTATTTCGTGTTAAATTCGTCGCGACCAAACCTCCTCCCGGTGGTGTAGTGTGGAAGTTTAGAGAGGGGTGAGGGTGCCAACTGAAATGTCGTCCCCGTCATTTGACAGCGGTTCAAAATAACGACGTCCGACCAAAAATAGCTTAGTATTGGATTAAAACGGAACATTAATGTAACTGAACTAAAATCGCGATTGAATTCTACTTATAGTACAGTTAAATTTAATGCCACATAAATGGTTAGCAAGAATGGAGCTCAATAAATTTATTAAATCTTGAAATAGCCAAAGAAAGTATTCTGAAACACTATTTTGGTTTTTTTTCTTGTTCTTTTTTCAGTTTAAATTCATGTTGTCAGGTTCAGTCTATCGCCGCATTAGATAAATTCATACTCAGCACACTACAGAAAGAGTAATTTGATGTCTATCTACCACTTTTAGTAAAGCGAATATGTAAACTTACGCCTTTATCAAAGTGTATCGTGTGCTCTAATTTTAGAGCAACCCCAGAGTGAAATGAGTTTCAGCTATAAAATTGCTCTTGAAATGTATCTGCTTTAGACGGGCCGTGGTGGCCTAATGGTAAGGTCTCTGCTTCGGAATCGGAGGGTTTTTCAGGTTTAAGATTCGATACCACCGAAGAATCGTCTGCAAATAGGTCTGTTTCGCTTTAAATCCATTGGGACCAAATGTCCTACCACTGGTATGGTGTGGAAGTTTGGAGAGAGTGGTGCCCTCTCAGGTGTCGTCCTCGTAATCGGACCGCGGTTCAAAATGACGAGGTCCATTTCAAAATAGCCCTAGAATTCCCCCCCCCCAAAAAAAGATACGATCATATAATTAAAACTGAAGAACCTGCTTGCTTCCAGTTTTATTATTTTGAGCGTTTTGAAATCCGTCACCGTGACAAAGTTACTCGACGCGTTTTTAAATCATAAGCGAAATCTGGAATATCCTCTGAAAACGAGTTTCTTTATCGTAAAACGAAGAAAATTCTCTTTTCCTGTGTTGATGTCATTCCATGGGATTATCTGCACTTTTATTATCTGTGGGAGTTGACCATTTTCTGATTAACAAAGTGCGCTAATGTAGAGGAAAATGAGAAGTGATAAAGTATCTGCGTAGATGAGCTATGAGGGAATAGTTGACTTAATTCATAAGATTGGTACACTAATCTTATTCAGAACGATATGTTGGTACAAGTTTGGGAACATCTGTTGGAAAATGGACAAGTATAATCAGGTTTTCATCGATATATTTTTTTCTAGTTGAGGGGAAAATGATTCATCTCTTTAATGAATGGACAAATCAGATAATGGACAATTTATCACCATATTTTTTTAAAAGAAAGCGCACTGTCAACGATTTTTTTGTCAGGAATATTATTAGTTAATGTTAGAAATTAGTTAGCAGCTGTAGAAAAAATTGTAGGAACGAAATTATTGGTCATCTGGAGAAATATTTAAATGCATCAAAATGTTAGAAATATTTTTTCATACAGTAAACACACACACACACACACTATACATGCATTAATTATCTATTTAAGTAGATATGAGTAGTTGTAAGTCAGTCGATGTGAAATCCTATATGTACAGTGATCAAAAATCCTTGTTTTATTTTACAGCTGTAGAATATGCGTCATGTCTAGTGGCCATCGGAATGCAAATGGTTTTCTTTTCAGTTTTGAGTGTTTGATGTGTATGTTATGAAATCCCATTAAAAATGTATATATATCATGTAGATGAGAGTTTTTAATGCAGTTACTTAACTACACGCGGGTAAACATGGGGATGAGTCCCTTTCTAACCAGCGTCACGATCCCACCTGTGCTCTCCCCCGTTCTTCTCGTGTCGTTGGGAGGTGGATTCTTTCGACGCGACGTCCCTCGGGGAGTGACGCACCGATCCGGCACTGTTGATTCGAGTGAGGATTTCTCTTTTTGCAACAGGGTTTGCAGAGTAGGGAAAATTGAGAATTAGACATTGCACAGAGAGGGAAATTTGAACGATATATTTTCAGAACGGCCAACTGCAGTCATAGAGCAGAGTGTTCAACTCATTCACTGCCAGAGAATGCATTGCTAAGAGTGCATACCGCTAAGTTTAGAAAGTAATGCATTCCGCAATCTTTGTTTCACTTGGGTTCCATTTGAGTGGATCGTGATCGTGTAAACGTTTATGGCGTATCAGACGATCACATTGGATAT
>JAPMOQ010045918.1:0-11546 GCA_026543055.1 Argiope trifasciata | reverse complement strand
GGACCTTGTGACTTTCATCGTGATAATTTGTTTTCATAATAATTTGGTGGGTTATTGATAATGCGTTAATATCAGATGACTTCCCAGATTTGATTATCAGCAAGTTCTACCCTTTATAAATCGAGCACCTTCCACAGATTTCACCATCCAATGTTTGGAAGTTACTAGCTCCGTAATTTGGTCTGATATTCCTCTATTGGTAAGCAAAGTTGCATTCTTTTCATTTTTTTCATTCTTCTTATTAATATTTTTGCATTCCTTTCCTAATTTTGTTTGAAATGAAAGAATGTATTTTCAGTAAGTTTAATATGATACAGTCTTTTTTCCCTTGCAACATTTTAATAAAATAATATTAATCTATATTATAATTAAAACATAATATATTTTAAATGATGAATATTTAAAGAAAACATCATGCTATGTAATACGTTAACTAAGAAATTGGGAAAATCTTTTATCCTTTATTATTTTGTTGACTTTGTTTATTGTTATAACGTTGAGAAAACATATTTATTTAAGAATTTTATTTTTTTATATGTACTGAAATTACTTTCATTTAAAACATAACAATTTCATTTTACTTAATGTCTATTTTTATGTGATGTTACGTAAAAGCTGGATAATATCCATGATTGCTTGATATAAAAATAATTCAAAACTCTCAAATGGAGCGGAATATAAACTTAGAGTTGTCAAAATGTTATCTGTTTACTGATTGAGTAATACGATTTCCCTATGAAAAGATGTGTCAAAAGCTTATTTAGAAATTTAATCAAAAATTAATTAACTTTTCACTTTTATCCTATTTTGATGCAATTATGTGACAAAGAAATAATTTTTTCATTACTTTAAAATAAGAAAAATGATATAATATGCCAAATTTTTTCCAATAATTTCTTTGAGTAATTCAAATAAATTTCATCAAATACTTCACAAAACCTTAACTTTTATTTCTTATTTAATGGTTTTAAAGTTGAACACATTATGCAGAGTTTAAATAAAATTTATTGAATTCTCATTGTCAATTTTAAATAATCAGAAGAAAAATTTTTAAATTCAAATAAAAATATAAGAATTAAAATTAAAACATTGTTATTCAATAGTGCCATAGGACTAAAGATTTGAAAATTTTTCGAATCGATTTTTAGCTACTAGGTTTATAATTCGAGCATTGATACGACTTGTGTGGACATATATTGCTTGTATATATATTGCTTGTGTGGACATCGTTATTGCTATAATAAATGCTAACTTGTAAATATGAAAAATGGATTAATATGTATACATGAAATACATACGAAAAATGTCCACTTGCAAAAAAGATGAGAAAATATAAAAAGAATATTTTTTTGATATAATTTTGAAGTAAAAAACAGGTTTAAATTGTTGATAAGAACATACGAAAGTGTCTTTAAATATAATATATATTCTTTGTTGTTCAACGATAACCACCTTTAAATTTATTTTTAGCAAATATGTTAATTTAGAGTAAGAATTTTGCTCCAAGTTACAGTATTTAAATGCAAAAGTGAAAATAATGCTTACACAAGTATATGACCAAATTAACTATCGTATAATGAAAGTTGACAGTTATTTTTAATTAATAAAAGAATAGTTTGTTCTTTTTTCATAAAATTTAGTTAAAATTTTCTAAATTTAATAAATTTATTCAGAATTTTATAATTTTCAATGATTTTAAATCAAATATTTATCACAAGTTCTACAAACTAGAGCTTATCAGGTAAATAAATTATTTGCATTTTTTTTCTAAACACATAAATTCAATAAAGTGCGCGGTTGATTGAATTTATATGTTCAGAATGACACGATTCATTTAATAATTCAATCATTTAATTGACACGATTCACTTAACTATTCAATTATTTAATTGACACGATTCACTTTTCAGGTGAATCATGAAGTGTCTAATCCTGTTTGCTCTTTTTGCCGTTGCTGCTGCCAGACTTCCGATATTCGATCCAGAACTCAATGAACATTGGGAAAACTTCAAGGTGAGCCTTTTTATAATGCTTTTTAATGTATAAAAAAAATTGAATAAAAAATACATTATCATTAATAATGCTAAATGTTTAATTGATTAACTTTTTTAATCGTTTGTTATAATGTTATAATTCTTTTTCATGAATATCGTGGAATCTTTAATTGATTTTCTTATCATTTAACCTATTTCTCATGATTAAATGGTATCTCTTGAATGTATAAAAAATTTATTTGAATATTAAATAAATTAACTGAATTTTTAAATTACTGAAAATAATTATATTGCCATGGATCCATAATATCCACGTATGCAAAGCTCAAAACTTCAAGCTCATCAAAAGTAAGCAAAAAATTAGTAATAAATTTCCTTTTTGACAAACATGAAACAAGTTATGTTAAATGAAAGTGTATGAAATGGGAAATAGGAAGCTTTCATTTTATTTCTTTTTTACAAAATTCTTCCCAACACTCATGTAAATATTTCATGTTTCAAGAAATTGTCATCTGATTTATCAGCCGGAAGTTATTTATTTTACAATACAAAAAGCTGATCTTCATAGATTCATTTGATTAAAAAATGTTTTGAAAAGCTTTATTAAGTACTTACAAGAGCTAAGACATTGTCGAAAATTTTTATTTTAAATAATGTATAGCCGGAAATTCGAATTTATTCCATTTAAAAAAACAAATATGATTTGAATGTAGATATCATAGAAAGTAAGGGCGATTGTCACGTTTTAAGCTAGAAATATGAAAGTTATTGAAAAATAGGTATAAATAAACCAATAAAAATTTGCTTAGAAGCCGTTTGCTGTAGTGTTCTTTAAAGCCAGTAAACATATTTTACAGGAATAAATTTCTTATTATTTGTTTAAAATCATAAATCTTGTTTTTATCCTTTTTTATTTTGTTATTTAAATGATGATGCATTTAAAATTAAAATCTGAAATCCAAATATAGGAGTAATAAAAAAAACATTTCAGTATGGTCAGATTTTAGATATTTATGTTATTAATTCCCAACTTATGAATTATTTAGATTCCCAATGAAATTCAATTTTATTTGAAAATCATTGTTTATAAAGTTCCTTTTGTAATTTGAGTCTAAAAATTTGAATTCAGGTTTTTTTTGAGAAGCAAAGAATAGTAATTAGATAAAAATCGATTAAAAATAGTAATAAGATGAATTATTAAATATTTAGGAAAAATACTTTCATATAAAAATAATTTTCTATTAATGGAACAGGCATATGAAGTGATTAAAAATTTTGTTTAATAATTCTGTTCTAACAACAAATATTTCAAACGAATGTTAAGACAAATCATGATTTTTTCCAATTTAATTTTTCCTAAATGATATTTGTTATTTCCTGTTTTCATTTCGTAATATAATATATAATTGCCTTAGCATTTCTAGAAATCATTTTGTTTGTGTTTATAAAGTTTGAGTTGCGAAAATATATTGATTATATTGTGTGAAATAAATAATTTATCTAAAATTAAATTTTGATATTTATATATATTTAATTGTAATAACAATTGAAATTCTTTACTACAGAATACATGAGTTATTGTTAAATATTTATGAAAAATATTTCCTACTAATAGAACTAATACATAAAACAATTAAGGATTTTCTTTACTGATTCTGTACGAATCAGAAATATTTCAGAAGAATATTTAGATGAACCATGATTTTTCAATTAAATCTTTTTCCAAACGATATTGATTATTTCTTATTTTCAATTTAATAATATAATCGAAAGTCATTTGAGTCATTTCTACAAAACGACATTTTGTTTGTGTTTAGGATTTTTTAATTGTGAAAATATATCGATCATATTCCCTGAAATAATAAATAATTTTCAGACAATATTTTCTACTAATAGAAGAAACACATGAAATTGTTAAATATTTTGTTTACTAATTCTGTACTAATAAAAAATATTTAGATGAAGCATGATTTTTCAATTAAATTTTTTTAGAAAAATATTGATTGTTTCCTTCTTTCACTCCATAATGGATTAGAAAATACCTTAAGTTATCCATTTTGTTTATGCATTTTTTTAGTTATGAAAAACATATTGATGGTATCCAGTAAATTTATAAATAATTTATCTAAAATAAATTTCAATGCATTTTACATGCAATTAATCGAAATAAGTATTGAAAATTTTTATTCCACATATTTTCTAAAACCAATATTAAAACAACAGTTTGTGATATTTTTCAGAAAGTGTTTGGTAAAAACTACAATGAGAGAGAAGAAGTGTCTAGACGACTCATCTGGGAACAAAGGCTGACCGACATTGTCCGACACAACCTCCGCTACGATCTTGGACTCCACTCCTACCGAAAGGGCATCAACGAATACTCTGACCTGGTAAGGTTCATGATAAATGTAAAATATTCATGAATTTTCCAATGAATTTTAGGCAATTTTTTGGTGAATCTCCACGTAAAATTGTGTTTTACTTTTATTATTTTAAGAACCTTTTACTAAAAAAAATATTATTCAATTTTTGATAGTAAGATGTTATTCAGCTTTGAAAAGGGAATGCTATTAAGATATTATAGGATAATGTTATTATTCAGCTTTTAAAACATTATAATAAGATATTAAGACATTATTCATTTTTGATAAACCATTATAAGATACTGAGACATTACTCAACTTTCAATATATTAAAATATAAAAAGATATTAAGAAGTTATTCAGTTCTATTAAGATATAAAATATATTATATTCAATGATATAATCAAGATCAAGAAGATGTTTTAATTTTTTGATAAGACATTTATAACATCTAGAAATTATATATATTTTTTGTTTTGAAAACTAACCAATTTTGGATAGATGTTTATTTTAGTTTCTTAAATAAATGTTTTTGTAACAATGGTCACCGAAAAAAAAATCCAAATAAATGTTTTCTAGATTTTTTTTCATTTTTTTAAATTGAAAAATGTTATTATCAGAAAAATCTAACGCAGAATTTTTAATTAAATAAAAGAAAATTACTTTCTTTTACATTCAAGTAAACATCATATTTAACGAAATATGTTTAGTTGTCATTTTTATATTTTTGAGAACAACTATATTATATAAATTTCATTCATGTCATAAGTTTGACAATAAAAAATGCAGGTAAAGATTCTGCAGCTGATATTTTCCATATGATTTTGCTTCATGAATTCATTTTGATGTAGTTACCACATTGACCATTTTGTATTTACATGTAAAAACATTCTTTCTTATCATATGAAATAATATATTATGTTACGTTAGGGTTCAGATAGCTTTTAACAGTTCAGACAGCAGTATTTATTTATGTTTACATTGATTTTCGCTATTGCAATTTCCCAAAGCACGAGTCATGTTTACAAAATACATTTTTGTAATTTAATCATATTATTAAGTGGTTCAATTAATTAAATATAACCATTTTTGTTTCTTTATATGTTTAATAAAAAATCGACCTAATCTTAATTTCAGGACCATGATGAGTTTGTAAGAGTATTCAATGGCTACCGTCGTCAACCTGGTCACAAATCCAACGGAACCACCTGGGTACCTGTGTCCAATGCCTACATTCCTGACAAAGTTGACTGGAGAGATAAGGGATTGGTAACACCTGTTAAGAATCAAGTGAGTACAACGAAATGATTTTAGAGAAATGTAATATCTGTTTTTGCTTCAGAAATAAATTATTAAACCTATATCTCAAATGAATGTGGCATTTAAGTTTTTTTTTTCTTTGAAGGTCTGAAAAGTTGCATTAAGTTATCACTGAATTACTCTGAATTGCATTAAATAATCAATGATTTACACTGAATTGTATTAAATCATCAATACTCCACACTAAATTGTATTAAATCATCAATGACTTACACTGAATTGCATTAACTGATCAATGTTTTACACTTAAAGATCGCTGAATTGCATTCAAAGATGATTGAATTGTACTGAATTGCATTCAAAAATCACTGAGTTACACTGAATTGCATTAAATGATCACTGAATTATTCACTGTAATACATAAAGCAGAATTATAGTATGAAGTACACTATTAAAATCTTATTTGTGACAGCCGAAAATAGAATTATAGTATGAAGTACTCTATTAAAATCTTATATTTGAGACAACCGAAAATAACTAGATATTGCATGGAAATTTTCAAGTAATCAAAATTTTTTTATCAAATATACTAATATACTCCCCCTAACGTCAAACATATCGTGTCAAATTATTTCACAAAAAATACAATTGATAGACGTTAAGACAGTTGGCATCGCAACACAATTAGAGACAGTGCGCTTCCAGATGTTAAAAGTTAGTTTGTTGAACAAGGAATTCTTACAAAATGATTCCATTCACGTTCGTCTTATCTTTTCTTATTTGTCTTTCATTTTTATCTTTTATTACTTTTTAATTGGATCTAATATGAATAATATCAGTTTCGCCAAAATAATTTCGGTTTAAAAGGATCTCAAATATAAATAATATCTGTTTTCGTTAACAGCAACAATGCGGCTCTTGCTGGGCTTTCTCTACCACTGGCTCTCTGGAGGGACAGCACATGAAGAAGACTGGCAAACTGGTTTCTCTCAGCGAGCAAAACTTGGTCGACTGCTCTGGACCAGAAGGTAAATGCCCTCAGCCAAATTTTTCAATAAATGAAAACAATTATTTATGTACGCTGACATTACATTGCAATAGAAAATTTTGCATTAATAATATCAAATTAAAGGGAAATTTGTAATAATTGAAAATAATTTCCCAAAGTGAATTGCAGTATTAATAATAAACTTATTTTGAGGAAAGCTTGAAACTGAACTTTGATATTAGCATGTTGGTTACAGAATCAAAAAGTCATTTATCACAAGAATTACTCTTATGATCCATTAGTTATAATAGTCTGATTAATATTAATGACTTAGTTATTGCTAGACTGAGCATTCTTATGTTGGAAAGTGAGAAATTTTGCAAAAAGTTTTGAAACAGAAAGTCCAATTTATTTGCCTGTTGATATTATGTACTTACAATCATAAAGCTCATTTGGAATTTATTTAATAAATCAAATACATGAATGAAATGAACTTCTTATATTTTAAAAACTGATCTCATAAATACTTTCTTAATGATTTTAGGAATAAACTAAATAAATAATTGAAGCGAAATGAATCTTTATTATAAAGAAGTTTTTTAATTAATAATTATTATATTTATGAACAATTTAATGTAGGCGATTAGAGTAAAAAATCACTAAAAATAAATGCTCCAGAAATCAAATAAGTCCGTTATTCTTTTTATATTTTTCAGGTTAATATGTGAATGCCAATTCTAGCAAGTTAAAATAACTTTAATTACTAAACACTAAAATACTGAAAGAGAAATTAGTTTTGACTATTCATGCCTTTGGTATAGAAATACATCAAACAACTCGAGTAATCTTGACGAAATTAAATAACTAGCTGAATTATAATAAGTTGAACTATTTAAGTTTGTTTTCTTCGTTTATGAATATTTTCAGGAAGATTGAACAATTATTTGAAAATTTCTTCATTTATGAATATTTCTTTTGAACTCTCTTTAAAAATAAAATATTCAGTGATAGTTATTTTATTTAAATAAAATCAATACTTGCCCAATTTTGAACTCCGTACTTAAAGGTAAATAATATAAATATCACTTAAAAGAATGAAATAATACACAGTAGAAATAAAAATTCAAAGTAAAACTTCCTTTTTCTTAGAATACTAAAATAATGACCGATTATTTTAAAACTCATACAACTTCGATAATATTTTTCAGGCAACCAAGGATGTGAAGGTGGTTTGATGGACCAAGCTTTCCAATATATCAAGGACAACAAGGGCATTGATACTGAAGCCTCATACCCATACACTGCTGAAGTAAATATCTTTATTTACCTTGATTTATGCCATTTTTCTATTACAATTTTCTTACAAAAAGATGTTAAAGGCAAATAGCAAGTTTTGCTTAGTAGTAAAAAAACGCAATTTTTCATTTAAAAGTTTAATTAATTTTAAATAGAGTGATTTTAGGCTTCAGTTTGCTTTCTATGGTTATGAAAAATAGCCATTTTCCAACGACAGTTTGGGATAAGTACATTAGAGTGACTTTAGAAACGAGTAAAATTAATGTGTAAAACAAAAAGATTTGGCCTTTCATGAATTTCCTATTAGAATCAACATAACAATCTGCCAATGAAAACTTCATTGTTAGCATTTATATGTATTAAAATTATCATCTGGCTTTCAATTAAATATAAAATATTCAAGTGTAAAATATTTAACAAGTTATATACAATTATTATATCAGCATCGAAATTTGAAGATTCGTTAATTATGTCCCAATTTACATTATATTAACACAAGGAGTGTGTTATAATGTTAAAAATTGTTGACTTTTTAAATCTTAGCAATTAGAGAATTGGTGGTAAATATATTCGTCAACAAATAATGAAGTAATCTCAAGTTAGGAATTGGTTTTACGTCATAACTTTGAAGAAACTAATTTTTGAAAGAAATTCACTTTATAATTACCTAATTTTTGCAAATTATATGGAAAACTTTCCGTTGCATAATGCAGAATATGGAATTTGTCAATCCAAAAAGAAAAGATTCATTGGATGAAATATTGGAAAATTACCTTTCAGTTTAGAGAAAGAGCAACAAAAAACTGTTATTTAGTAAGACGTTTAGCTTTCTTCGATCGTAGTGATATTAGACATAGTTCCATAAGTCCAGAACAAGTTTATAGAGCAGTTATTATGGTAAACATGCTCCTTTCGTGTCGAACATTTATCTCCAAGTTTTGCATATTGCCATATACATCACAAAACCGTATTCAGAATTCTTTCAGATAATTTCAGTATTCTAATTGATAAAATTTTCTTATGCACAGTCTCTCTTTTTATTTACGTGCAGTTGTAACTAACTGCCTACTGTGCATTACTTTACAATGCATTTCCACGAAAAAAAAAATTTTGCTTTGATCCTATTCCATGCTCTTGAAAATCCTTATACCCTAGTTTCAAGAAAGTCACTCCTTGTTAGTCTTTATAGGTGTAACTTTCTCTTAGAATCAGATTTATATAATCAGAATCAAATCAAAGCAGTTATTTCCGATATGCCAAAACATTCCGAGAATCTAAGAAAACATCATTAAAACAGCACAGAGGGGGGTAACTGAGGCGAAAGTTTAACGGCTGTCGCTAGCCATGCCATAATCCATTTAATAGCTTCACATATATAAAATTTGTTTCTTTGAATTTTGGGCTAATAAATCATTAATTACAGGACGGAACTTGCCACTTCAAACGATCTTCCGTCGGTGCAACCGTTACTGGCTATGTTGACATTCCAACTGGAGATGAGGAAGCTTTGAAGAAAGCAGTTGCCACTGTTGGACCAATCTCAGTTGCCATTGATGCCAGTCATGACAGTTTCCAAACCTACCAGTAAGTGATTATACTTAATACATTATTTTTTACAGTACGAATGACTATTCCTTATAATAACATTAAAAGGAATAGTCATTTCTAAATAGTCAGTTCTAAACACGCGATCAAATATTATAATAAACGATGAGAACGATTTTCTTAAGAATTGGGTGATACCTTAAAAATTTAAGGAATATGAATTTTAATATTTCTGTGTTATAAATTAACAAACATTGTTTTATTTATGTATGCAACAAATATTTGTTTTCTGTTTCTTTTCACTTAATTTTCTGTAAAGGCAGATAAGTTAGGATTAAAAAAATATATTAATAAGCCTTTAATAGTAAATGAACAAAAATTACTATATTTATGTATATAAAAAAATCTTAGAACCGAACTAAAGCCTGCATAAATTTTCAGAATTCATAATTTATTAAAAATATTATAATTTCATTTATTTTTTGATAAAAATGAAATGTTTGTACTAGATTAATCGGAGAAGTATTCTTGGATGATCAATGGAAAATTTTTACAAAGGATTATACATATTGGTTTCACTTTACAGGGATGGTATTTACGACGAATCCGAATGCAGTTCTGAAGCACTCGACCATGGTGTTCTGGTTGTAGGATATGGCACTGAAGACGGTTCTGATTACTGGTTGGTTAAGAACAGGTAAGATTATTTGAAATAAATTGAAAACACCATATAATGATAAAATAATGTGATAAATTAACCCAATATTTAATACAGTCAGCATATTTTTGCTGACATTCGATTCAAGCCATTTAAAATAAAATTTAAGGAATAAAAAGAATAATTACGGTTAGTATTTTTGTCCTTCAGTGCATATGACCACCAGATTTAAAAATCAAATAAATAAATAAATAATCTAGGATATAAATCTTAATATTCATTATGACTGATAATTATAAAAGACAATTTCAAAGTTATGCTAGTAAATTAACTTTCGTATTTGTTATTATTCCAATTACATTAACATATACCTTAAAAGCATACTAAAATCTTATCAATAATCAAATATATAGACAAACTCTTTTAATTATAAATGCCCAAGATCATTTCAAGGTTATAAACGTCATAATCACAAAAGCTTTCTAAAATTTATTTTAATTTTTGAACGTAATATTTAATATCTACATTAAACTTGGAGACTCATTAAAAAAATTGATAAGAACTTTTTGATTAATCGATGTTTAGATACAAGATAGTTCTTTTACTAAATGTGTTGTATTTTATTTCAGCTGGGGAGCCACCTGGGGTATCAAGGGATACATCAAGATGGCAAGGAACAGGGACAACCAATGTGGTATTGCTACCCAAGCCAGCTATCCACTAGTTTAAAGTATTAAAGGCAAAACCAGTGATTTTTAAGTTATATATTTTGGACATTTGCTGTTATGTGTACAATTAAAATGAAAATTGTGCATGTTGTTGTGTATATTTGTTTTGATAAAAGCTTTTAATAAAAAATTTGTAAATGTGAATTGTTTTTATTTCAGTTTATTTTATATAATGTTCATAATTTTATTTTGAGGGGAGAGGAACTGAAATTAAATTGTTTTTATTCGATTAGAGACAGTTTAAATTGAAATAGTATAAAAATTTATGTAATTGATAATATTTTTTAAGAACTAAATTCATAGATCCTTTTGAAGCTGTTGAAGTTTGAGAAGATTAATTCATGGACAGATAAACTTATTTAGTTAACTGTCTATTAGATAAAAATAAATAATTTATTACCTAAATCCCTAATAACATTTCAAACAAATAAGTTCCTTAGAAATGGTTGATATTTTATCATAAATTTTGTACAGTATTTGATAACTGATATAATTTTTATCTCATAATTTACCATTGTACATGTTTGGGAGATCTGCTTGACATTCATTTCTACAAAAATGAAAGAAACCTGAACTTTGATTATAATTCCAAATGTTGAAATGACTATTTTTAAATAAAAAATTAAATACATTTGAACTTGCAATTTTTAAACTATATTTACATTCTTAATTCCTTTATTTTGTTTCATTTAATTATTTGTATAACATTAATGTA
>JAPMOQ010045902.1:0-12539 GCA_026543055.1 Argiope trifasciata | reverse complement strand
TGAGTTCCGGATCATCTTCTGGAAACTTTATTAGTTCGCCATATTGGCTATAGATGGCAGCTCGTTGCCGCTTGAAACCTATTAGCCAAAATGGCGAACTAATAAAGTTTGAAAATATCCTATCTGTAACTCCGAACTGCTCAACCGTAGCGCTTCAAAACCGGCGCCAATCGATTCCTCGTGGCCAAAAACCCCAGACCCCCAAGTTTACCGGAGTTTATTAATTCTGGGGCGATTTTCGACTTGGCAACCATTCCTCGTATTATAGTATAAGATATACATTTTGTAATTTTGTTAGTTTCTTGAAAACACATTTTTTGATAATATGACCAACCTTGAAAGGGCTTTTTTTATTATTTATTAGATTTAGAAAAGTATTCTTTTACTATTTATAAAAAATATTTTATAAGAATTATTTTTCTTGTGTATACCTCTGAAAAGTCATAAACTATATTTTGTCAGGCAAAAGTTGGCGGAGTGCAAGGGGAAGGACCCAGTAAAAGAAGTTTAAGAAACAGTATACTCCAGTTCATATTTAAAATACACTAATTAGGGAAATTTGCTCAGCCTTAATAAGTAATACTTTGCAAAAAAATCATATAAATAAAACTCATATATCTAGCATGTAAAAAAAAGTCCAATTAGAATTGCTCTCTAATATTATGAATAAAATTCGATGACTGTGTATTAAATATTTTTGACTTTTCATCCCTTTTATTTTTTTATTTGTTGAAAGCTAAATATATTTCTTTAATAAATATTAAATTAAACCTTTGTTTCTGGAAACCGAGATACAATTTACATGAGGATTCAACACCTTTTTCTCCATCAATATTTATTGTTCATTTTAATTTTGTTTTGCTTTGTTTTAATCTGGAAATAAATACATAGCATTCAATTAACAAAGATTAAAAAATATATATATGCAGACGATTATTTATATTAACAGCTACATTTTTAAGCATGAAGTTTTTGGAAGATTATCACGTGTATAATACTATTATTAGCCTTGTTTATTTTCTCTCAAAACAAATCGGAACTGTTTATCCTTGAAATTGAAAAACAAGTCATTCATTAAAAAATGAAGAGAAAAAAAAAAGAAAAGAAGAGAAAGAGAGAGAGAAAGGAATATTTTTCATTTGAACGAAGAGTACCAAAAAAAGTGGGAAATTCTCCAATCAAAACGAATCCGACACAAGGGAAGGGATTCCCAACGATGGAATTCATCTTCAAACTCAAAATTCCGTCGCTTCCCGTGGATCTTGACTTCCACCCATACTTGCGCAGGTTGGGAAAAACCAAGCTGACCCGCGAGCTATGTATATGGACGGTGGATGCAAGGTAATGGGCTCTAGAACGAAACGACTTCGTGCGGGAAGTGATCATTTGATTTACTGCAGCATAGAATTCTTAATTTGCGAAAGGCCTTTCTACAGCTCGTTTCTGTAGCAAATAGAAGACAGGAGCTTTCAAAGTAAGAACCAATTTTTTTTTTTTTTGTTTGAAATTACTTTAAAACGCTAGTTTGAAAATCTGTTAATTAAGGCTTTTAATGGAGCTATACATTTGTTGTTTTTCATTTTTCGTTTCATTTAAATATAGTTTTTACAGTAATAATTTTATTTTAAAAACATTGTTTTCAAGTTTTAAATCTTCCATCAACTCTGATAATGGCATATTATATGCACATATTGTATGCTTAGCTAAATTGAGCTAACAAGAAATGTTATGCTAAAGAATATTTGTAAGTATTTAAGCGTGGAAATGTAAGGTGAAATATTAAAAAGCAAGTGGATTTAATGTGCATGCATAAGAGAATTGATTCGTCTAAAATATGCATGCCTAAAAGCGACAGTATGTGGCAATAACATAGTGAAGGTATATATATAATTGATGTAATATAATCTAATCGTTAAAAGAGATTTAGTAAATACAGATGATGCAGAGACACTACATTATTTTTTTGCTCTCTTTATGATTAATTTAATTTTCAAAAAAAATGTCGCAAGTTCACTAATTGTTTTATCTTGGTGACCCTACAAAAATGAGCAGGGGACATCTATGCTCCCCTTATTTCTATGTATTGTTATGCTTTTGCTAAGTAAAAACACAATAATATGTGGTAAAAATTCAAATAGAAAAAAAAAATAACATTGAATGAAATACAATACATTCTAAGCAGAATCGAGATTGTTCATCGCTTTTCTTCCCTTTCTCTATTTTCTATTTAAAAAAATATGACATGTAATCTGAAGTCAAAAAGTATTTCATCAGTGTTATACATAGCAGAGTGTTTTTGGCGTTTTTGCGTAACAAATCCGACATCTGAAACAGTTATTAGCAAATATAATATTGCAACCTTATAATTTTTAAGGATTTGTTCATTTGTTTTTATACTGATTCTAATAATTAACTCTCAATTATAGCAAAATGAAGTGCACGCACAAAAAAATAATTTTGTTACAATGCACGAGTATAAATGCAGTTACTAAGGTAATAAAAAAGTATTAATGTAAAAATATTTAAAAATCTTTTTAAAAATTTATTAAAATTATAGAAAATTTTGCACATAAATTAAATTGATATCACTGATAAGTCAATTTTTTAAAATACTGCAAAAATGGATTTCGATTGATATTATGGTTCCAAATATTGAGGAAACATTGTTTTACTTAATTTTTAAAAATCTCAAAAATGAAATTAATTCCTAATTAAATATTTATCTGAGCTTTTAAAAAGAATATCCTTTGTGATGAATACCTATTACCTAATAACTAGCTAACGGATATTGTGCCTAATCGTCTGAATTGTATAGCATTTTGTACAATTTCTAACCATGCATAACGCATGATACAGTTTGTTCATAATATGCCTACTTATAAACATTATTATGTAAAAGAAATTCCCCTCACATTAAATAAAAAAAAAAAAGAATTATCCATTTAAGAGTTGATATTAGTTCGATTGCTTTGCTATTTCTTATTGATTCGTACAATCATTTTTGAACAGCTACATGCGTTTAAATAAAGTATACGTTTTCTTACAAAAGTATTTACTCCCAAGTATATAATTTCATTAAATATAAATGAAATGTTACTTATGTTTCTTCTGCAATGTAAGTGATAATAATTTAAAAGTATAAGCTTTGATAATGAAAACCTAAAATATAAGCTATTTTGCTAAATTTTAAATTTCTTAGATAAGAAAAAAAAATCTATTTTATGTTTTGGGTAAAAGGTTTCTAGTATGACAAATTCGATACAAAATTTGATATATTTATTTTATACGTTTATTTATTTAAAGTAATAATCACCACTAGAATAATTTCCAAATACAAAGTTTCCACCATAAAATAGACACACCAAATAAATGAAGAAGAAAAATAAAAAGAGTAAGCAACGGACGTTAAGATAATTTAAAAAATACTTAAAAAATTATTTAAACACATTCAATCTTTGAAAACATAATACGAATTCAGGGATTATAAACATTTAATCCTTAAAACTCCAAAACTCCTTTTAAAATATCGAATTCTTCAGAAAACTTTTATATGAATTAATCAATAAAATTGAGATTTATTAATAATAACCTTTTTTGTAAAGTAAATAACCCGGAAACCCAGTTTGTAATTTTTTAAAATTTTTTGTTTATTTTTATAGCAAGAGGGCGAAATAAAAATACCATATTCAAAATGAAATCGAATAATACTAAAATACAGAACTTTCAAAAACCTGTTTCATTAAAGAATTTATATTTGTTCCTTTACACATTTCTGTATATCTTCATAGATATGTTATTTCCTTCTAAACCATATACTAAATTATATCTATTTAGTTTTCGACATATTTCAGTTGTTGTATTCATTAACAAGTAGATATAATAATAAAAATTATGTTTTTAAATTTAGTGATACCAAATCATCAAAACCTTAAGATTTCTACATCTATCAATTAATTTAACAAAGAAGTCATATGTGATTGTTTCTAATTATATTCTATTTCAAAAATAATAGGTGCAATTTTAGCACTTTCGTAAAATAAACATCATAACAATAGGATTTCCATAAAATATAATGTAAAAATCATGATAGCCATCTGACAATGCAGTTTTTTATAACATAATTTCCAAATAACATATTATAAATAATGCCATTATCTACATAAATTTTTTTTCAATCACATTAATTCTACTTGTGGGAAATTTGTAGCAATGCTAAGCAAGTCGTTTACTTTCTTGAGGCATTGATATTTGTGTTTACAAAAGGAACGTTTATAATAAGTCTCAAAATATGTCCTGTAGATATTAAAACTGAGTCGTAACAATCGAACTATAGAATTGTTAGGATTTAGCAATAAATATTAGAACTTTGAATAAAAGGCGTGTTCATATGACTACACATTTAGAACGATTTTTTTAAAGAATGAACTTGGCTGGTTGAGCCTGAGAGAAATTAACAATGCTGTAGATAAATTAATATAAATTTGCTTTCCTGCAATATTTCAATTTGAGAGAAAAAACAATATTTACAGTAAATTTCAAAGCTCTTTCTCCATTGGATAATAAAATTGCTTTGTAATTATCGGGCTTGTTCAAATTTTGACAATAAATTTTGGATAAGAGAGACAGCTTAATGATAGAAATTTTATTAAATCATTATAAAATTATTCATTTTCAGGGGAATTGAAATGTAAAAGGATGTTCAAATGAAAAGGTACGAAACGACATTGTGGATGTAAGTGAAGACTTTTTTCAAAATACACACCATAGGTCTGAGCACAACGATACCACTGAATAACGAGCTGAGGGATTCCTTGCGACCAGAATTCCTGTGACCGTGACAAGACTCAGTCCTTCACAGCGTCCTTGAGTTCGCCGTCCGAATTGAAGCGTTTTCCATTCAGTTATTTTTTCAGGGCACCAAAAACAGGAAAATCGCAAGGCAGCATGTCGGGGCTGTAGGATGGAAGGTCGAGCTGCTTCTACTTGAGCTTAGCCATTCCAACTTGTGGGACCTTGGAGACGTGTGGATGCGCATTATCAAGGAGCAGAACCACACTCGCCGTGAGTAGCCCCGACCTTTTGTTCTTAATGGATCTGCGTAGTCTTTGGAGTGTTTCATAACACACATCGGAATTAATGATTCTTCTGTCTAGAGGAATTCAAGTAGCCTCAATTGAGAGTGCTCTTTATAAGAACCTCTAGTGCCTGCTGCGCATGCGGGCGCCCGCGCATTGCTCTGGTCTGTTCTGAAGATTCCAATCGCATTCCTAGATGTCTCACAACGTTCTTCCATAGTGACATAGGCAGATTTGTTAACGGCTACGTTGTCAAGACGTTTCGTACTTTTTCATTTGAACATCCCTTGTAATTTAAAACCGGCGTTAGAAGACTTGGCTGACACATATAAAGATTTGAAAGGAATTAGTTTTTTGTTTGGCAATGTTCTATTTATATATTCTTCCCACATGATAATGTTTATAGGCTGACATACTATCTGTAAATCGAGACATACATTGTATGATATCTGGGAGGAGAGGATAGATTTTAACTTCCTACAATGCAGATCGATGAACCGTGAAATTCCAAATTGTTATGTACTTTTGGTACTAATAGGGTACATAATTCTTGGATAATTGCTCATTAAAAAAAGAGTCATTCAAAGCTTTGATGAAATTAACGAAAATAACGTTTTCTCTCAATAACGTATATTATTCCAAAAAAACATATGATAATTTTTTTAGTATTAGTTTTATCTCTATTAATTCTTTTGTTGATTCCAATAAATATTTAAAAATATCTAAAAAAATTTTTACAGTATTGTTATATTTTTTTTCTAGAACTATAAGTTATTATATTTATATTAGATCTTTTATATTTATTATTTATATATATATTTATTAATTTACATAATGGATTCGTGCAATCGGGCATTGTAATTATATTAAATACATTTTGGTCGCAGATTTATAATTTATTTATTATGAATGCCCAAAAGATTGGTTATGACGCCATTAGATCTCTAGCCTTTCAATAACATCAGAGACACAAGGAAGGAGAGAAAAACCGTAGCAAATTTAGTATTAGCCAGGGTGCATCACGTGGAGACCGGCTACATTACATCCCGATTTATAATTATTAACAGTAAGCTTTAATTATAAGTAACAGTAAGCTTTAAAAATAAAATGAAGGTTAAAAAATTAAACCTAAAACATAGATTTTCCAACTACGATGTTTTGGATTAAAAACTTGTCTCTGTTATATTCTTTTTTTACTTGGTCAATATAAAATGATTTTTTCAGTTCTTCATTTCAAGATTTCGTCATTATTTTTGTCATTTTATCAACAAATGCTCTTTCATTCTGATAGCCGAAGAATTCGAACTTTTTTGAAAAGAATGATTAAGATGGCAATAAATATTTTATGATTATTCACAACTTTTTAAAACTATTTGTATTCGCTTAATCTCTATCTTTACTAATAATTAAATGTGCGAGGAAGGAAGCTCATTATACTCCTTACCTTTTCATTTAAAACAGCCACATTTGGCAGATATGTACTTTGGAAAGTAAAAATACATCTACGGCACATTTGTTAAAAATTTATTTAAAATTTTACTTAATTAAAAACTAAGCTAACTCTTGGTGTTTTTCCGGAATAGCTTTAGAGTGCAGTACTACAGTACAAAAATGCTTTTTATAATACCATAAAATTCATATTATTTGGTAAATGCTTTTTCTTATTCTTCATCCATTAAAAAATATTTTAGAGCATAATTTATAATTATTTATTTCACTGTTGAAGTTTGACATATTTTTCAAATACTTTTAATCAAATTACCAGAATGGTATATCCTTTGGTATATATAGTTATTAATATATTAACAAAGGAGAAGAAATTAAGTAATTTTGATTTTTTTTCCTAAAGCTTTAAAGGCTGCATAACTTTATCGTAATCCATCATTTTCTGATATTTTTGCTCTTTCCCGAACATATTATAAACTAAATGTTCCTCAAATTACAGATTGATATTTTTAATTGTACTTTAAGAATCGTGTTTGAAAAATGAATTTTAATTACTTTCAATTTTTAATTAGATTAAAAAAAAGATTTTTTTTCAAAACTTCCTATATCTGGCAATAGTCCTTCTTTTTTCTTGCTTTTCTTAATTCGATTTTTTTTTTAATTTTATTGTTGTTTTTTTTTACTCTGTAGAGTATGTATTATCATAAGCTATGCATATAACACCAGTTGTTTTGATTTTTTTTCTCTGATTCTACTTAAAAAATAGTTGTTAACTAATTTGTAGATACTTCTGACAAATATTTGTCAAAAATATGATTTCCATTCGTTTATTGTTAGAAATTGCGATACCAGTGGAAAATTTACATATTTTGATGATTCCCATTTGTCAACAATGACATCAGAAATGAGGGATTTCATATTGAAATTATTTCTAAATAATATCTCGTACAGAGTTAAAGAAATTGAATAGGAAAAGACAGCAATTTTTAAATCACCTAAAGAAAAACACGGAAAAAAGTTTGCTGGTAGTATTTCTTACAATTCCATTTTCAGCCATTAATCTCTATTAAAATGTGTTTCACTCAATTTATTTATATCATAGACAATAAAGACTGTTTGGAGAAGAAAAAAAAAAGGTTTAGATAAATTATACTAAAAATGTGTAATTTGTAGTCGAAAATGGTTTTTTAGTATTGCGTATACTTGAAATAGAAATTATAAACTCTTTCAACAACCAGAAATCACCAGATTTTTTTAAAAAAATTTTGCTATTAAAATTATTTGTTGCTTCCTTTTTTTTTTTTCTTTTCTTTTTTATATTCAGCAAGAAAACAAAAATTCAAATGAAAACATTACGTCAGCATTTAAAAAGTCAGTTATAAGATATTTATTTTTGTATCAGTAATCAAACATTTTATCATCTAACAACAGCGAATATTAAAATCCACTTATTAACGTAGAGATTGCAGAACGATAAATTTAAATTTTCTAAAGTAGAAATAATTTCATATTGAATTTTATCAAAAATAGTCAGTTAGTTCCTTTATCTCTGCTATTCGAATAAACTTTTTTTTTGTTTCGTTCCTTTACTCTTGACTCCGGATTAAACTGCACTTAACTGGTTCTAACCGGACTATCAGATTGTTGAAAGTTCAATTCCTCCTGACCTAGTTGCTCATCAAACCGAGTGTTAATCAAAGAAAACTAATGTAAATGTCCCACAGAATTGTTTACAGAATAATAGTTCATTATGGGGTTGTCTGAAAGTTTCACACAAGAAAGTGACTACATTTCAATGACTGAGGATTCTATTTTATTTGAATTTCAATGCTTTAAAATAAATTAAAAAAATTACAGTTTAATTCCTTAACTTTAACCAAGCAATTCAATTGGCCTTATTTCAGTAATGTAAACAAACAAACAAAAAATACTCCGTGTCTTTATTAAAAAATAACACTTCGGAAATGTTTTAGTACAGTAAAATAATTCTAAAAATTAAATTATATGAAAAATTAATATATTTATTATATAAATTACGCTATTGTCACTTGATAAACAACACTAAATTTCTCAGCTCTCTAAATTTTACAAATGTAGGAAGAACTGAATTTTTCACAACCTGTAACGAATAATTTTGAAGTCACATGCAGTCTCCTTTTCAAAGCAAATATAAAAAAAATCATTACTATTGATTATTTGCCACGAAAAATTCAGTTGCCTTAATATAAAATTTGGAAAAATGAAACTTTGGTTTTTAACCCTGCACCGGTCGCGCTTTATAAAATCACGTAAAAGGTCGCGCGGATTACAATTGTAGTCCATTTTCAAATAAAAATAAAACTCCAAAATAATTAATCAACATTCTTTAATCAACTTTAAACATAACAAGGCACTTCTTCTTAATTATTTTTTAAACATCAAACTCACTTAAAGTTACTATTGTAATTCGCGCGAACTGTGCAGGGTTAAATGGTGACAATACCGAATCATTAAATTGGTAAAGATTTTTTTTTTTTTTTGCAGAATTTTAAAATTGATTTAATTTAATGTTTTAATTTAGTCAAAATGGCCGTGCAATTAAACTTATTAACAAATCAAACAAATTAAAATAAACAAAACATAATTTTGGTAGTTTGTTCTTATAACATTCTTAATTTTATTCTCATCTTTAATTTTCAAATTTTCTGCTATTAGAAAATCCAAAAAAATGTGATGCTTTAAAATTCTAAAATATATCAAGCTTTTTTTTAAAAAAAAATATTATTTAGATTGTAATGAGAAAAGTTTGTCATTTTTTTTTTTTTTTTACTATTTTGTTTAGAATTAATTTTAAATTCAGCATTACACGTGAACTGGCACGACCCTCTCCTAATCTCAGCATCAGCTTATATGAGAAAGCGTTTGACTTGCACTATCAGGTTTATCATGCACCAGGACGTTTATATAGCGAATCTTTAGATAAATCAGATTTTGAAACAATAGATTTTCATCCTAGATCGAGACTTTATCATTAGTCAATCATGGCCACAACATTTTTGACAAATACTTTTTATGGCTTTTTAAAGAGTTCTCAAATTTAACTACTGCCATCAGTGTTTCGTGTCATCTTTATGTATGTCTTCTACCATATTTTTAGGGTCTCAATAATCTAGTAGTAATGTTTCGGCCATAGGACTGTGGACAGATCTAGGTTCGATACCTGATTCCAAAGAAGATACCGAGTGAAGGCATAAATAGTTATTTTATATGAGGCCTCGCTTTTAATTTTATGACTGTCTAAGCAAAAGGCATCAACAATTTAAAAAACATCAGAGTATCACGAAGTCAGATCCTGACTAAGACAGACGCATACTGGGCAGTTGCCCCGGGCTCCCACATCAGAAAAGTGAAGGGGCACCCAAATTGAATAGAAAGATTGATTTAAATTTCCTTCTTTAATCACTTGACATACGAATTTACTTAAATTCCTAATTAAATGACGAATTTAATAACTTCCTAAACTATTATTTTAATTCCATTAATAATAATGCGCTTCAAGTGACTTTTTCCATTTAAAATTATTTAATACTTTTCACTTAATTGCAGATTAACAATAAAAAATTCAATAATTCGATGCGCGTCTCAAATACGACATGGTATGCGAAGTGGTTAATTAACTCTTTTTAGACAAAGTGTCAGTACAGTGTAAAACCCGTCAGTTTTATGTTAGCTTTTTCATTTATCTACAGTGAAATAAACAGAACGATATTTCACCTAGTCGTTGGAAGGGAAGATAAATAGCTGTTTTAGGCTGTAGTCAATTTTCTTGTTGTATATCTATAATGAGGTGAAACATTTAAATACTTCCATTAAGTTCGGTTCTTCATGACTGAAGCAGTGAAGCAGAGGGGAGGGGGGCAAAGAAGTTTTTATCCCGGGCCCCAATTAGGCTAAGTCGAGCCCTGCACGAAATCTGGAAAAAATTAATGTATTACGAAGACGAAATATAACAGAAGTCCTGTCATTTATTTTCCTCTTTTCTCTTCTCTTTTTATTTATGTTCTTTTGAATCATGCGTTCATTCTAAATTCGAATCATAGTTTTTTAAAAAAATTCTATAAAAAGTAACTTTGTAGAATTTGACTTTACCGTGTAATGTATTAATGATGCAATTTTTCCTTTAGCAAAGATTTACTCTGTATACATTAGTACATTGACACACATTAATATCTTTAACTCCTTCAGTCAAGTTTGTCTACGTGTAAAACAAACAGAAAAATAATCATACATTACAAGATTATTCATTTCTGTTGTTATCGTTTAACATATCTTTGAAGTGATTAACGAATTTCTGTTAGCATTCTGACTCTTTTTCCAAACATTTTATAAAAGAAATAGAAATTTCAGTCAGCATTAGCTAACTTGATAAATATGAATTGTTTATCTTGGAGCATTAACATAGAGAATTTTTTCTATCTGACAAAATCAATATATGGGAGATGTTGAAGACATGAGATAACTGTGATATTTAAACTTAAATAAGAAATAATTGCAAGTTTTAGCATTCTTATAACTTTATTTGTCATTCGCATTCTTGGAATTCATTGTGTAATTTCAATACAAACACGATTGTGAACGTAATGGTTTCTTGAATATTCGTGACAGTTTGCTAGTCAATAAATATTTAATGATACGCAGTCACACGCGTTGCAGGAATTTGCAGCTAGTTTCCTGTAATAAATTTTTTGGTTTAGTATATCATAGTCCGAAAGGCATTTTTGGCCAGTGCTTTTCTAATGTACAAATACAATGGATACGTGTGGATTAAAAGGATTGAATTATTAAGATAAATATATAAGACAGTTAAAAGTGATGCAATATTTCAGAAATGGAATTTCCAAAATACTAATAAAATATACTCCCATACATATTTCTATTAATAATAAAGATTCTATTTGTGTCCATGTGGGTACACTACAGGGCTACCGCTAGACCTAGAACTTCCAAATGTGGCACATTCATATTCAGGAGAGTGAAAACATGCATCTAGGATTTGTTTTAATAAGAATTTTTATTAATTAGAAATTAGCGAAATTTAACAATTTTTCTACCTTAACTGCAGAAAATATTGTAATAAAAAGGTAATTTACATATTATAAAATTCGAAACATTATATTTATAGTGATGCTAACTTTAATGCATCATTTTTATTCCTATGGTGATTATTACAACGATTTCTAAAAGTTATTTTTATAACGATGCCTGCTTTTTGTTTTATTTTTTCAAATTTTAATAAGATTTTTAGTAAATTAGAAATTAACAGAAATTATTTTTCCTCCATAACTGTCGAAATGAATTTACACTATTGTGAAATTTGAAAAATTATGTTTACAATGTTGTCAACTTTATTGCCACGCGTCTATCTATTTAATTAATTTCTTTTAAAAATATTTTTTAAATTCACACTCTACAATATAATTCATTACTGTAATCGAACTTAAATCGTTTTGATTTTTTCCCAAAAAACTTCATCCTGGTTCTTTTTATTATTGATATTGAAAATATGAAATTATGGATTATTTCTTCAAATTAAATATATTTCTATTTAAAGTATGCTTTACGTAAAATTGTTGAAATTTTGCTTAACATTATGCACATACATACATTCCTGTTGTACATACATTATGGTTTAATTTCATGAGAAAGTAACCATGGTAAATATTTTCGAATCCATCCACTGTTAAATATTTCATCTCTCTTCGCTAATATAATAAAATGTATAAAAATATATCTCTAATCTGTAAATGCAGTTTTCATCTGAATCTGTCAAATTAGTTATAACAGTGTTTATTTCATTTTTGAAACAATTTATATATTTTTATCAAAAAATAATAAGAATTCAAAATCAGCAAAACTTGTATGGCATTGTAAGAGCCGACCCGAAAAAAAGTTGAAGATTTCGGAGCAAGTTTCGTTCTACAAAATAATAATTTATTGCATTTTGCTATTTATTACAACGCACAAACTATTGTTATCACT
>JAPMOQ010045892.1:63822-79654 GCA_026543055.1 Argiope trifasciata | reverse complement strand
CCTTCCCCCGCCCCTCCTTTGCGCTCTCACCCAGAGCGCAGCCAGGGCCCCTCTTGCATATTTGTCGCTGGATTACTGCCAGGGCCAAATAATTGTTTTACTAATTATTGAGATTCAGAGCGATGTAGTCAGGGCCGGCCATCTGGGAGATGCGGCGGGTGCTATGCACCTGGGCCCCGCGACCGACGGGGGCCTCCACCGTGATTAAGGATCAAAATAGTATCCTGAACAATAGTGCATATATATTTCTAGACAGCAGAAGATGAAACTTGGTTCGGGAATTTAGATGCTATTTTTTAATTCTGTAATAGATGCTGGTATTGTAATGCAGAGAGGAGGCAAATTTAAAAGTATTTCAAATTAATCTCAGACACAAAAACTTTAGAAAAATGTTCCAAAAACTTTGTAACATTTTATGATAACGATGCAAGTGCAAACCAAATCCAAATGATTACTTTGCAACGGGATTTGATTTTGAATGTGAGGGATGTAAATAACGTTCAACACATATTGCAACACATACTAACTAATACTTATAATGATTTGTTTCTAAATGTATTAACGATGTTAAAATTTTTTTTTCATTGCCAGTTTTTATAATAAAAGCTGAACTCACTTTGTGCAAATCAAAATTAATAAAAGATTATCTTCTGTCAAGCATATGAGTGTAATGCTTAAACGCTCCTGCTATACTACATATAAAAAAAAGAAATTCGAAAAATGTTAATTTTTTTTGGCATGATTAATAGCGAAAACAAAATCACGCATTAAATAACTATACAAATCTTTTTCTTTTCTTTTTTGCTTTGCTATTTAATTTAGGGCTCCAAATGGTTTCTTGCACCCGGGCCCTTACATAGAGAAGGATGGCTCTGGATGTAGTACAAATCTAATAAATGTTTATAATTTAAATCATTTTATCTTTAAAACCATTTCATTAGCTCAGGCTAAAGTATTTTATTTATAAAAAGAATTACTTGGTGAAACTAATTAAGAAGATAAAACAAAGATTGTCTCAATGTGAAGAGTATGCACCTGAGAATACAAATAAAATGCTATAACATTTCATAGAAGAACATTTCAAATGAAAATTTTGTCAACAAATAAACAAATATATAATATAAATCTATTCATATTAGAAGTATTTTCTACCACTATTTTTATAAATATAATTTATATATATAATTTTCGATAAAAGTGTCAATCATACTTACTTGGAGTCGGAAATGCCTTGATCAACAAGGTGGCTTTCCCGATCTGAGGTCGTCCATTGCACCTGGGACGGTTGACGATCGCCACTTCTGCAAAGTGCAGTTGGCTGGGGCGCATAATTTTTGTACTCGGGACTGCGTTCGCGCTGCTCCCGGTATTATTAATGATAGAGCGCACTTACTCTAATATTTCCACATGTATTCCATTATTGACAGTGGAGGTTTATTTCATTAAAAATTCCAAATGCGTATACGATTATACTTTTTATAGTGAATTCCCTGACTGATCGTAGCGCCACTGTTTCTTGGAATGTTCACTGTCTGCGAGCAAGATTTGATATGCAAAACAGATCGCATGTTTCGGCAGCATGCGTTTTTCTTTTTACGTGTACAATATCTAGAATGAGCACAGTTCCTATACATCTTATATGAAGTGTGTAATGGTATATCTCACCAAATGCATTAAGTCACGTGATTATGTTCTACTGAGTATTAGAACTACATCTTATATATCTTCGAAAATCCAGTAAATTGCTTTAAAGCAAACAAATCTATGTTTTAAAGCATACAGATGTTAGTTTTTTATGGAATGAAAAATTTGTAATAAATCAATTTATAAAATGCACTTTCTTTTTTAACATTATTTACAGAACTCTTATTATTATTTCGCATGCACTCTGACGGTTTGAAATGCTTTCCATGTGTAATGGCATATGATTCATATAAGTGAGAAGAATTAAGTCACTTTTTATCTTTAATTGTATAGTAATGCCCATTGACACCACATAAAATATTTGCTTTTTTAAAAAAATAAATTTTAATATTGCATAGACATCTAGTACATTATTGTAACAATCCCATTAAGTGTTAAAATATTTTCAATATCAGCTGTAATTATTTTTTCGATTACTTTTTTCTCTTTTGCTTTCAATTTTTATAAAGATTAACCTGGTTGGATATGAACAAAATGATACTGTAACGTAATGATATACAAGAGATACTTGCTTTATAAATTTACAGTGTTATTTCGTCGAAATTATAAGTATGCATTAAGTATTTTCATTAATTTGCAAAGAAAAAATCGTGATATAATTAAAATTTTAAAAAATATTAATATTACTGAAATTTAATCAAAATCTTTTCACCTCATTTTTCTGACTGCTGAAAGATCACAAACTTTTATATTGATATATGTAAGAAAAAATGTTTTTATTCGGTGAATTTATTCATTTTGTCTGTACAGTAAGACAAAGAAAATATGTTATCTCTCTTGCATTTTTCCATAGATGTACTATATTTTAAATTAGAAAATTTATTTTGACATTCATCAAAAATTTGTGTTTTCTCTAGTTACCGTGTTTTATTCTAACACTAAGCTCTTTCAATTATGAGTTGAAATCATGAAGCAACATCGGGGTTGCAGAACATTTTAAACAGCTGCCTCTGATCCTTTACCTTCGGAAGTGAAAGTAAAAGCTTTTATAAATGAATTTCGAACGATTTCAATTAAATTTAAGGACGCTAAAAATAATTTTAAGTTATTTATTGTTACTTAAAAGAATATTTCATTTATTTTGTTTTTAAAAACTTTGTACCTGATCGGAGATTCAATTCTTTGTTAAAAATTATGTAACTAACAGCTCTACTTCTGTCCTTGATACTCATAAAAAGAACTGAAACTCATTAACTAAAGACACATTTAGCGGTCTGTAATTCAGCTTTAATCTCGTTCCTTAATTTGACGAGAATCGATGGTACACATGTCTCCTCCCGCCTTCTCGCAGCTCTACATACTGTTTTCCATCAAAACTTTTTTTTCATACAGATGGCGCGGCAGTTGCATATTCAGATACAATTACTACGCTTTTTCATGTTTCATTGAAAGACTTAATAATTCAAAAGTTGTATTCTTTTACTGTGTATATGCAGCAGATTGAAATAGGAGCTGAGAGAAAATGCAATCCCTTAAAAGCCCTGAAACACTGAGGAAATGTTTAGGGACAAGGCAGAGAAGAATTTTGCTTACGTCCCGGATCTGATTCGATGATAAGGGAACAACAGCATTTAAGCTGATTAACTGCGAAACAAAGGTTAGCAATTAGGCTCGTTTCTTAGACGATCGTTGTATTTTTTTAATTTTTTTTTTTTTTTCGTGACATGCATTTTCGGAACTCTTTAACCGCAAGACGCTTGAGCCCTCCACTAGAAGTTCAAAGAGGGGAAAGCATTCGAAGTGATAGGAGAAAGTAGCACTGGAGGACGGGTTTCATTCCGCTAGTGATGGAAACGGGGGAACAGATGAATGGTTGCTTACGGAAAATGTTTGCGCCAAAAGGTGAAAAATTATATACACGCCAAGAAAATGACGCATTTCGGAATGCTTAGTGTGAAACATGGACGATAATCGTTGAATGCTCAACAGACTTATGAAGAAGGCAGACCTTATTTATATACGATATATTTTATTAAAAGGATAATACTGTGACACAATTTAGGGAACACTTACTTTGTTCTGGATGGTCGCCAAGGGTTATCGCCAAATAGTAAACAAAGGGAGCGATAACTCACAGATGTCGGTTTCCCATTCGTTTCTACATGAGAGTGATATGAATCGCCGATGTGTTGGGTGTTAAGCTGTTCTTTGACATCCGTTTTGGCAAATAGATCCTAATTTTTTTTTTTTTCGAAGCACCTATTTCAGAAGCTGGAAGTGCATCCGTCAAAAACGCTGATTGGCTGCTGATCTGACGACACTTGAAGCTCGACAACCATAGAAGGTTGGCAAGCAATTTATATTGGCGTAAAAAAAGGGTAGTCATTGGCCATTTCTGCTTTTGTTTTCGATCTTGGTAACGTGAAATGGATTACACGTGCAAATTATGTATTTTTGAATTCATAGCATTAACACATTGAACGTGATTCAACAATTCGATGAAGAAATGACATTATTTTGTATTTTATTAAAAAATCATTGTTGCAAATTTATTTTAAGATAAAACTTCTAAAAATTATTTTAACCAAAAAAAAAAAAAAAAGTATTCACTCGAACGGAATTAGAATTCAAAAATCTTTTAAAACCTTAACACGACTTAAAAATATTTTTTGATTCAATAATATATTTTGACGATAAAGCAAAGATAAATTCTGTTATTATTTTTTATTGAAACCTTCTATTTAAAATTTTTAAAAATAAAATCGTCAAACCTTAATGAATAAAAGTTTTGAATGTCTTTTTTTTCTTATAAATTCGTTTTCGAAATTGTAAGTACCAGAAGAAGTAAATTTCTTTATTCATACAAAAATTAAACTTTGTTGAGATTCGTCCAATAAATAACAATTTTCAAACGGGCAAGAACATTAAAAAAAAACTGGTTATGAAAGAAATTATGATCATTGTGGCCTCACGTTAAAATCTCATTATATTTTTTCGACTATTTTCCCACCAAATAATAAATGACATTGGTTGATTACACCTGAGAGCCACTACAGTTCTCGTCCTGACACTCTGCACTTCAGTCTAAACCAAGCTGATCAGCATCCAAAGAAAGCCGACTAGACGTCTGAAATTTTTATTCCCTATAATTATACCATTCTTTATCCTTCGGGAAGGAAAGACGGTGAACAATGGAAAAAGGGGGGGGGGGATATTTATGATCCTATTTCCTGCATTAAATGGTGTGAAAAAGGGCATATCATTCATGCATACGAAGAAAAAGGTTAGGGGCGCCATCCCCGATTGACTATTACATGAAATTCAGATCGACATTGTTGGGACTTCTGTTTCTTGCGAGAGAGAGTTTGAACTTAAGAAACAGGGCATTTTCCCTCCACCTGTGCGGAACCAATTACCCTAGTGAGGAGAATATGTTTCTGATTGCCTTATCGGTTGAGTGGAATATGCGCTCCACGCCAAATTTTCCTGCCAAAGGTAATAAAATTCCAGTAAACCTACAAACAAGGGGTAGGAAATGATCAATAGAGCACAAGTTCCCCAATCCCTAAGAAACATGCTAGATTTTTAAAAATAATTGTATTGCACTTTTTTTAACATTTAAAATTGGCAATTTGAAGATACTTTTATTTTACTAATTAATATTTTGCAATTAATGAAATATTATGATTTTGTGGCTTCAATGAAGGGGATGGGGCATTCTCTGAGGACACAAGAGAAGAATGTTTTGTGTTCCTGGTATTGCCTTTCCTTTCCCAGAAGGATCAGGGATTCAAATGATACCCATTCTTATCTTTCAAAGGTGTCGGCTAAGGTCACGCGAGTCCATAAGGGGAGTTGTTACCTTGCAGTTTTAGGTTGAAGGAAACCGTGACTCTTTTTATTTATTTATTTATTCCACTTGCAACTTATTTGCATTCATCTAAGAATGATTGATCATATATTAATTTTTAAGCATTATATATATATATATATATATATATATATATGTATAATTCTTATATCTTATAATTTTATAGCCTTCTGTTTATGATCCCTTAAAATGCCTGGCATTACTGCCACATTATTTTAATTCTTTCATGTGTCCTATTCATTGTATATAGTGAGTGTCCTTCCAATTTATACCAGATCCATTACATCTGTTGCCACTCATCTTGTATTTCCCACTTCCTGTTGCCCTTTCTAATTAATTAAATTGTTATTGAGTTAAAGGAACTGGCAACGAAGAAAAATTGTGATTTAGAATTCCATCCATATTTATGTAGCTGATAGTTCCGTTTTCCTGATGTGAAATAAAAAGTGTTTTTTTATAAGTCAGAAAGTCTTCAGTCATAACAAAGTGGCGTCCGGTGACAGGACAGAGTTTGTACTCTGCATTTGAAGAACTTGAAATTAAAAAGATGTACAGGTACGAATGATTTAAATTTCTGCTTAAGTATACGATATGCTGTTTATGATGATCAAAGTGATTTAAGTTTAAGAAAATATAATCACTTTCATTGCTTCAGTATAAACAGAAATTAAGAATCTATTACGAATCATTTTAAGTTACTATTTTAGTGCATTTATAAATATGGATGCTTTGAAAACAAAACGAAAATCGTTAAGAGCTTCGTTTACGGCTACCGTGAATAAGTTGAAGCAATGTTTGGCGACGAAAGTAGACGCCAAGGATGGCGATAAGCTGTACGTGTTGAATGCTCAGTTACAAGATAAATTTTTACGTTTAGATGAGATTCAAAATAATATTTCGTCATTACTTTTAGAAAATACTGAGACTGTTAATGAATACGAAGCCGATTTTGAGGCTGCAGAGGAATATAGAGATACTTTTCTTGAGATTAAATCAAAGATAGAAACGCTATTAAATAAAGATTCTGGATCTTTGTCAAGTTCTGTCGAGCGTGATTCAGTAAAATTAAATTTACCTAAATTTGAATTAAAAATGTTTTCGGGTGATCCTAAAGAATATTTAACATTTTGGAGCATTTTTTCAAAAATACATGACTCAGAAGAACTGACTGCCATAGACAAATTCCAGTATTTATACCAGTCTATGGTGCCTGATTCAAGAGCTGCTAGATTAATATCCAGTTTCCCAATAACCGCTGAAAATTATCCGAAAGCCGTCCAACAGCTAAAATTAAGATTTGGCCGGGACGATCTACTAGTGCAAATATATGTTCGCGATCTCCTTTCACTGGTTCTGAAAAATGCTACGGCCGGTAAGAATGCCCCTGATTTAGCCACCCTCTACGATTTACTAGAGACAAAATTAAGAGCATTGGAAAGCTTAGGGCGCACAAAAGAAAAATTTGCTGACTTTCTAGAGCCATTGGTTGAGTCATGTTTGCCAGAAAATGTTTTGCGAGCATGGGAAAGGAGTAGAATTTCAGAAAATACAGATGACGCTACTAGTCAGAGATCCCTGGAAAAACTTATGTGCTTTTTACGCCATGAAGTCGAATCAGAAGAAATGATCCGCTTAGCTCGTGATGGATTCAGCAAAGATAAGGGAAATGGTGGTATACGAAAAGATTGTCAGAAATCGGTACACAAAGATGAACCCACCACGGCTTCGTTAATTTCAAGCACATCTGAAGCAAAACTTAGTTGTATTTTCTGCAACCGCCCTCATCTCAGTAAAGACTGTCAAAAATTATCAGAGATGAGTTACGAAGACAGAAAATCACACGTTATAAGGAAAAGATGCTGTCTCGTTTGCCTCAAGCCTGGACACATTGCAAGAAAGTGTCACAGTAATGTGAGATGTTTAATTTGCCAACGGAGACATTATGTATTACTATGTCCAGAACTACACAAGGGAAAAGAAAATGTTTCGTCTAAGAACAGTACGACCGATGATGAGAAGAAATCTACAGAAACATTGCTAACAAATCTTCCCTCTGAACACGAAATATATCTTAAAACCATCATGATCAAACTACGAAATAAAGATAAGGAATTATGTGTTCGAGCATTGTTGGACGATGGATCACAACGATCTTATATCGAAAAGAATTTAGCTGCAGAACTAAACCTTTCTCCCTCTGGAAGAGAAATATTTTCTCAAGGATTGTTTGGAGGAGTAATTTCTCCTGCTTCTGAGCATAAAAGATACATCGTAAACGTAGAAAGCTTAAATCGTAAATATTCAACTCCATTGTCTCTTCTCGAGCAACCAAGGATATGCTCAGCCTTGCCAAGAATCCATGATAGTAAATTGCTTTCTGAGCTTGCTTCCCGAGGAATAAAACTAACAGATGTCGGAAGAGATTCACCACCCATGCGAGTTCTGCTGGGAGCTGATATACTCGGAAGCATTTTGACTGGGAGAATAGAGGTATTATCTTCAGGTGTATCTGCAGTTGAGACCTTGTTGGGTTGGACAATTCTAGGACTGGGAAAGAAAAAGCAAATTGTTAACCTAGTCACTTTAAGCTTTCAAAATATGGAGATGCCTAAAATGTGGGACTTAGAAGTTTTGGGTATCACAGATCCAATAGAGAAGAAAAATGAAAGCCTCCTTGAAGAAGAAACATTGACTCATTTTAAGGAAACAATTAGGATCTGTGAAGATCAAAGATATGAAGTAGCTTTACCATGGTTAGCCGGACATCCTGCTCTATATAATAAATGCGATGCAGCAGAATCCAGACTTCGTACAGCAACTAAGCGTTTGGTAAACGAAAATTACTTTGAAGCCTACGATAACGTATTCGAACAGTGGGAATCAAAAGGCATTATAGAAGCTGTTCCAATGGATGAAATAGCCAAGGAAGCCCATTACCTTCCTCATAGACCCGTCATTAAGCCCTCAAGCAATACCACAAAGGTTCGTCCAGTATTCGACGCTTCGTTCAAGAAACCGGGATTTGCCTCCTTGAATGAATGTTTAAGTGTGGGACCAAGTCTTATACAAAAAATACCGCCTCTACTGTTGAGATTTCGTTCTGGTGCCATAGGTGTAATTGCAGATATAAAACAAGCATTTCTACAAATACGTTTGAGACCTGTAGACAGAGATGCCCTAAGATTTTTATGGTGGGAGAACGCTGAATGCTCAAAAATAAGAATTTATCGTCATTGTCGAGTAGTCTTCGGTGTTTCCTCTAGCCCTTTTCTGCTAAATGCCACTATAAGTTACCACCTAGAACGAGAAAAATTCCAGACAGAGAGCCTCAGGAAGACAATTGGTCATTTACGGGAAGGATTCTACGTGGACAATTTGGTGAAGAGTGTTAACGACGCTAAAGAATTGGAACAACTGAAATCTCAATCCATAGAAATAATGAAAGAATGTGCTTTTGAATTGCGCTGTTGGGCTTCTAATGACTCTAAGGAAGATCAAAATGCACAAATGGTACTTGGTCTGAGTTGGGATGTGATCAGAGACGAACTTTCTTGCAAGTTACCATCAAATTTAGATTGTACCCAAGATAAACCAGTTACAAAAAGGGTACTTCTATCTGTAATCAACAGCATTTACGACCCGATTGGCTTTACTACTCCGGCTTTATTGATACCAAAGTTGCTTATGCAAGAAGCTTGGAGAGGAAAAGTAGGCTGGGACGAAGTGTTAACCTCAGAACTTGAGCATAAATACAGACAATGAGAGAAAACCATGCATCTGATACCTAAATGTACAATACCTCGAAGATTGTTTCCTGAAAAATATGATGATTTCTCACTGCACATCTTCACAGATGCTTCTGCCTACGCTTACGCCACATGCGCTTTTGTACGAAGTGAATTACAAGGTCAAGTTACAGTCAAGCTCATAGCAGCTAAAGCTCGACTTGCTCCAATGAAAAAATCCACAATCCCACGACTTGAATTGTTGGGAGCAGCGTTAGGTGCTCGATTAGCAGAAATTGTACATTCTATCCTACCAACAGTTTCTAAAACCTACTTTTGGACCGATTCAATGGTAGTTTTGAGTTGGATTAAGAAAAAAGAGCCGTGGAACACATTCGTGGGAAATAGAGTAAAGGAGATCAGGGATTTAACCAATTTAGATGACTGGAGACATGTACCTGGAGAGGTGAACCCTGCTGATCTGGCTACACGATGCTGCGATTGGTCGGACCTCCTGCAAAGCCAATGGTGGGAGGGTCCAAGTTGGCTGTATAAAGTCGAAGAATCTTGGCCATGTTCTGAGGTACCAGAGATTCCGGACGAAGCCTTTCTAGAGCGGCGTAAGACAGTTGTGACAAATTTAATCACAGGAAACGAAGAGAGATTTGGAGATAGATTCCTGTACTTTTTAAGCTATACAAAGGTTCTAAGAATGACAGCTTATGTTCTCAGATTCTGCAACAATATTAAGAAAAACTCTCCTAAGTTAGTCAATTCCCTTTCATGTGAAGAGATTGAAAAGGCAGAAGAGACTCTGATAAAAATCATGCAGTCAGAATGGCCCTCTGAAATACGTGAAAAGTATAGGGATACTATACAGTTTTTCGAAGAAAATGGCATACTGAAAGTTCAAACAAGACTAATTCTCAGTCAAGATCCAGAGGACTTTACGCATCCAACAGTTCTACCAGACCACCCTCTTCTGGAAAGACTGGTTTTGCATATTCATAGATCCTTAATGCATGCTGGGGTATTAACGACCTTAGCTCATTTAAGAGATAAATTCTGGATTCCCAAGGGTCGGAGAGTTATAAGAGCAATTTTACGACAGTGCATAAAATGCAAAAGGCTAACAGCTGGGAAAGTTAATCCAGATCCAGCTCCTTTACCTCCGGACAGAATACACAGAGTTGCAGCCTTTCAAATAACTGGCGCGGATCTGGCCGGTCCGCTTTCCTTACGTGGTGGAAGCAAAGCGTGGATAGTTCTATTCACGTGTGCGGTATATCGAGCAGTCCATCTGGAACTAGTTTCATCTCTCTCTACCGAATCGTTTATGCAAGCTTTGAGAAGATTCTGGGCTAGAAGAGGAAGAGGTTCAACGTTATACACAGATAATGGTACGAACTTTGTGGGAGCAGCAAATGCCATGAAATCTTTGGATTGGGACTTCATTCAATCTGAGTGTTCTTCAATGAAAATAAAATGGATGTTTAGCCCCCCTTCCGCCCCATGGTACGGTGGATTTTGGGAAAGGATGGTCCGCAGTATAAAAGAACTTCTCCGAAAATGTTTGGGCAAAGCTTGCGTAACATATGAAGAAATGTTGACTTTACTCTACGATTGTGAGGTTACAATAAATGGGCGACCACTAACATATATGTCAGACGATCCCAAAGAGCTTAAACCACTTACACCAGCTCATTTCATCCAAGATATAAAAGAAAGAGAAACATTTGATTTGGATCTGATTGATTCTCAGCATATATTGAAAAGGATGCGTTACCTTCATACCCTACGATCAAATTTACGCAAACGTTTCTACAAAGAATACCTAGGAGAGTTAGTAAGAAGTCCTAAAGTAGCTTCAAGAAGAAAGATGATTTCTGCGGGAGAAATTGTCATAGTTGAATCAAAGAACCCAAACCGAATGAATTGGCCTTTGGCTCAAGTGATCGAATTGTTTCCTGGGAAGGACGGTGTGGAACGTGTGGCCAAGTTGCGCCTAGCCAGTGGTGAAATCATACGACCGCTTCAACGAATTTATCCTCTGGAGCTTAGTGCTAGTGATCATATCAGCAAGGACCACCAAGGAACTGAATTTTCTGCACAAAACCCGGGCCCTACTGCAGTTGATGTTCTCGAAGAAGGAAAGAAATCTCGATATGGCCGTCCATTAATTCCTGTAAAAAGACTGAATTTGTGAACTGGTCTAATCTTTACTTTTATAATCTCATGTATACGATTGTTTATTTTTTTTTTATCTAAATGTGTTATAATTTTGCTTGTGTTTTGTATTGCTTTAAAGTGTTTGCATGCAATACAAAAGGTGGGAGAATGTTGCCACTCATCTTGTATTTCCCACTTCCTGTTGCCCTTTCTAATTAATTAAATTGTTATTGAGTTAAAGGAACTGGCAACGAAGAAAAATTGTGATTTAGAATTCCATCCATATTTATGTAGCTGATAGTTCCGTTTTCCTGATGTGAAATAAAAAGTGTTTTTTTATAAGTCAGAAAGTCTTCAGTCATAACAACATCATAGAACTATCAAAAATACAAATATGTTTTTTTTTATATTTTACAATATTAAATTTTATTTGTCTGTGTTTGCCTTTTACACAGTTTTAAATACTCTTTCTTTTTTTGTTTTCCAATAACAGAGAAAAATCCATTCATTAAATATTTGATAAAACAATGAAAATAGTTTGAATTTTAGGGTAAAAATGCCATACATTGTTAGACCGTAAATAAAATAAAAGGAAAATTTACACTTTTATTAAATTAATGTCATTGAAACTAAATTTTACAAATTTTAACACATAGTGAATTTTATCTTTATGTTATAGTCTTTTCAAAAGCTATCAAGGAAAAATTGATTTATTTTAATTAGTTGAAATTTTAAAAAAAATTGCTCCAAATGTACATTTTTAACCTTCAATATATATATATATATATATATATATATATATATATATATATATATATGTGTGTGTGTGTGTGTGTGTGTGTGTGTGTGTATATGTTTGTTTGAGCTAAATTTCGTAGCAGTAAGTCAACACAGATGCATAAATTCATCTTTATAATGAGGAGACCTTATGAGTCACCTTAGCTTATAATAAGGGATATTGTTTTTGTTTCATTCCCATTATATCTTTTATGCATAACAGTGGTCATGATATCTTACCAAATTATATATATATATATATAATCTCGATATGCATGAAAGCTGTGTTATTTTGATAGCCATATATGTTTTCTTTTTATTATGTACATGAATCATTCTAATACATGATTCTCTTAATAAGTTATACCTAGCAGCTATCTAGATCATCCACCTTTCTAATTGCATATTATATTTCTCTATAGTGAAACTATGTTCTGATTCCTCACGTAAACTCTGCAGATGAAAAATCAAATCTGTCAATTAGGAAAGGATATTACTCGTTTAAATATTTAAAGAAACATTGCAAATGTTCGGTAATTCATGGATCCAAAGAAAGCACATTTGAAAAATTATGCAAATATCTGAAAAATTTCAACTTTAAAAATGGTGTAAAAATTACTTTTGTGTAATTATGCTTATGCATTCTATCATTTAAAAAGTAAAAATGTCATTTTTGTTGTTGTTATTCCATATTTAATTCAAAAAGAAATGCATTATATGTATATTTTTACATTTTAAAATATATCAGCTTAAATTCACACTATATGGCATGCTGACTACTATAAAAATACATCCATAATAAAATAAAACAAGCATATTTTTATTAGCAGCAAAAACAAGAAAATATATATATTTAAAAATGTCATTAAAAAAAACTGTTGCCTATTTAAAAGAGATGTTTCCAAAAGGAAATTTCTACTCCTAAAAAGGGTTTAAAAATTGAGATATTTATTTTCATTCTCTTAATAATTATGAAATCTCAGATAGCATCAATTACCAAGCAAGGATGTCATTTACAAGCATTATTTCAATATTTGAAAAGCAAAAACTGAAATTATCATATCTATTAATGAATACAAGGTATTTTTTCTCGATATCTTGTCACAACAGTCACATACAATGAAGTGAACTTATTTTTACTTTTTGTAAAATTTCAAACAGTTTGTTTGGTAGTATCACTTATTACATGATATTTTAATTTAATCGTCTTAATACTAACTTTTTGCTTAAATTCAGCAGTTTTACTGAATCACTTGTGTTGTCATTGACAAGTTATTTGAGAGTATATGATATACAATAATTGAATTTGCATTTAAAACACATTTTTCTCAACCAAATGAAGTCATAAGATTTGTCAGAAAATTCCAAACCAAATTTTATGTATTTAAGTTGAAGCCTTTTTTGGTGATTAATCTCTGGCCACAATTATCGTCATATAATTTCATATATAATATATTTAAGACATTACATTTTTGAATTATAATATTCATATGTTCCAGTAAGTAAAGATCCACAGTTGGCTACACTATAGATGTTAATTTCATGTACTGAAATTTATTCATCTAGCTTTCTATGTTTTGTAGTTATTGTGTTAGTTTATTTTCAAACAGCTGAAAAACAAAAAATTCTTGCTCTTAAAAGATTTTATTCAAAATTTAATAGAAATCTGCAATGTTGGTGTAAAGACTCTATATCAAACCTCAACCATCTATCTCAAAACATTTTTCAGCTAATTTTGTCACAGACACACAGAAATATGTAGAAAAGAATATATATTTATGACAGAAAAATGCCTTTTTGAACTCAGAAAGGTCTAAAACATGAAGATTCTTTCATATTTTTTGACAATTACTCTATTGTCTCTATATTATATATACAAAAAAGTATAACTTTTAAAAATTAGTAAGCTTTTTTTTCCATCAGTTAAAGGATATGAATTCATTTACCTGTGTGATAACGTGCTTTTAAGGGCATATTGATAAGCTCTGCTAGATAATTCTGGAAAGTTCTGATATTTCAGAAGTATTTCAACATTCTCGCACACAGAATTTGCAAAACCCATATAGATTATATCCTTTTCCAATACTTTTGCCCCTTTCTTTAAAGCATGTACTCGATTCAGAAAAATTTCCAATTAACCTGGTTCGCTGTCATAAATTATCCAAATATCGAAATTAAGCATGTTTAAAACTTTAAATACTAGTTCAAAATCTGAACAGTAATTAATTACATATGGAATAAAAGCACTCTTACTGCCAGGTTTACTAAAACAATGATGAAAGTCTTTGTGCTTCTTGAGTTTTAAACACAACTTCATGATGGGTACTTTCTCAGTATTTTTCTCCAAGGCATTCATAATAAAGTCAATAAGGTGGAACTCATAAAAGTATTTTTCTGGAGCTACGTTATATACAGCTTTGCAATCGTAAATTCGATTTTGGTTTACAGTACTATACTCAACATTTTCTTTACATATATTGATTATAACCTGTTCTTTAAATATATCCAGATGAAAATTTTGAAATAAAATTGTTTTAGAAATTGAGGAGCAACGGGTATAAGAGAGATTAGCTGGTTAGGTGGGGAGGTGAGGTGGAGCTTGTCAGGATTCGTTGCGATTGGCTATTGAGTTGGGGAAGGTGCGGGGGTATGCTGCCTTGACTTAGTCCATTTCCAACATTAGGAGAATTAAAGTTATAGATATAGGATTAAGCAATAGTCTATTGAGTAAAATAAGTTATTGAAATTTAGCTGAGAACGTAATTATAGGAGTATGTTCCTGGGTCTTTTAACTTTAGTCGAGGGGATATACTTAGGGATATCATTTATTGCAGGATTGTCGATTAAATCTAGGCTATTGTAGAATTTTGTAGCCAGACTTTTAATGAATTTTTTGAGAAGGGGATAAATAATGTTATCATAGTACATTCAGAAAACCATAATTCATCACAAAATAATACATACGGACCCCCCTCCCGGTAGGAAAACTTTTGAGGCCGGTGACAAAATGTTCCGCGTCAATCATCGTAGGGGAGGCGTGGCCATCTATGTTTTAGGGGTCGTATAAAAATTTTGTTATTGTAGGTGACGGAGTTGTCCACATTCGAGGATTGAGGGTAAAAAAAGGTCACTTCTTAAATAGACAAGACTGATATTTTAAGACCAGAAGAAAAAAAAATCCTAAAGAGGCGAGATTAAGTCAGTAGTTCAGTCAAACGGATGATAGATATTATTGTGAATTTAATGAGGACATTTTTTTCTTTTGAAAAAGATAATTTGGAATGTCAGAATAAATTCAAATTTTATACTCCGGGGAGAAGATTTCCAAGATTTAATTCGAGATATAAATTTTGATACCCAATTTATTCCAATTTAATTTATAATTAAATGATTAATTCCAGTAAAAAATAACTTAATTAATTTTAACTATTTAATGAAAAAAATTAAATTCATTGACAGGTAGAATATATAATTTTTTAAAAAATTAATGAATAAAATTGCGAAAAAAAGGTATAGATCGTCAAAGAAACAATTAAATGTCGATTTTCAATCCAAAATATCTAATTTGATAAAACTTTATCCATTAAATTCTTTATAAGCAAGAAACAAAGTTTTTAAAACTCCATTAATTTAGAACAATATCTTT
>JAPMOQ010045892.1:22007-48822 GCA_026543055.1 Argiope trifasciata | reverse complement strand
CAGTAACAGAGGTTACAATTTTCAGATCAAAATCATTTTTGAAAGCCAATATTTTTATTTTTACAGTTAATTTTTCTATGCTGGACATGATTTTGTATATATTACACACATATGAATGTAATAATTTCACAAACTAGTAAAAACTGTATCAAAAAATTCTCAATTGAATTTTTTTTGAAAAGCACCTGTTTTTTCGGTTTCACCCGCTTGCAAAATGAATGCCGATAGAAGGTCACTTCAAGGGCAATTAAAAATTATCTCTATCGGATACTCATATTGTCAAGCAAGAAATCACAGATACCACATAATAAGCAATAACTTCACTCTTTCAAACACTTCCTGTGAATAGCACCAATTACAGTGATATGCGATTTCGAACGATTCTGTTATTCTATGAATAACTGGTCCATTCACAGATTTCTTCATTTCCCTTTTACGATTCAATTAAGGGGATGGGAAGAATGGCTGGCCTGGGTTTGAAAATCTGGTTCGATGTTTATTGTCCTCCTGCGGGGGACACCCTTCCTTTACCTCCTATTCCTTCGGAGGCGATTTCTGACGGCAGATGTTCTCTATGGGATCTTTGACATTGATAGATGCGTTGTTTGGTCGGTTAATTCTTTGGGAACTCAGAAGGAGTTAACTTTTGCTAGGGGTAGATGCAGTTATATATCATATTTTATTGTTATATTTTATTACAATAGATATAAATAACCTTTTAACTCTTTTTATGTATAAGATACATTTATATAAAAAAACCTATCTTTTTGTAGTAAATATTTGAAGAAAACTTACTATTTATCATTTATTTATAACTAACCGCCTTTGGCGGCCAGCTGGTTCACCATGAGTAGTGCGTTCTAAAATTTTCAATTAAATCACATATTCATTAGCTTTGAAGTAATTCTGGGCATTGATTGGCCTGAAATTAATATTTTCTTTAAGATGATGGGCCAGTTATTGACAGTTAAAGAGTCGGTAACTTTATTCGGAAAAACTTTTTGAGTTTAATGCTCTAATAATTTATCGGTTATACTTCCAAAATATTAAAAATGTTTTTTCGTTGTTGTTGTCGCCAAATGTTGCCAAAAAATTAAATACGTTTTTTTAAAGAAAGCGAAAAAGGGAAAAAAATTATTGAATAAATGATTTAGATGTTGCAAACGATTATAGAAACCTTGGCTTTGCATTTATTTTTTTAGATACTATCACATTTTATAATGGAAAAAAAATTATTGAATTAATGATACAAATATTGCAAACGATTTTAGAAATATGCCATTAAGTCGGGATTTCAATGCATATCCTGTCTAAATTCAATCAGGTTTAACATAAATAAATATTTGTTGAATAAATGATTTAGATATTGCAAAAGATTATAGAAACCTTTGCGTTGCATTTATTTTTTTAGAAAATATCACATTTTATGTTTCTTTTATTCTATCCAGTCACGTGCTAAAAGCTGCATTTCTTTAGACTTGATTTACGATGGTAGTTTTATATATATATTTTTGAACTTCTGTCATTGTTTTCTTTTATTTTATCCAGTCACGTGCTCAAAAAAAACATGGTTAAAATATTTCTTAAAAAATTCGTTAAAAATAGAAGCTTAAGTTATACATTAAAACACTGATACCATTAGAAAGCTAATTTTTTTTATCTTTAAATGGATGTAAAAATCATGTTTGTGCGATAATATTTTCGGGTTATAGCGGAAAAACGTCAAAAATTCGCTTTAATTTTAATTAATATAAATTCTAATTAAAATTTGAAAAAAGGGCTCCGAGGTGCACATTCCCGATCTCCAAGGTATACATGTACCAAATTTGGTAGCTGTAGGTCCAACGGTCTGGTCTGTGGAGCGCCAACACACACACATTGAGCTTTATTATAATTATAGATGATAAAATCGCATCTTTGTGGGATGATAATTTCTTAAATGATATTCATTTTTCCTTATTGAATCAACTGTATTAAATTATTAACTGATTTATCAGTTTGGTCAGAGTAGCTTTCAATTTTCAGTAATCTGTATGGAAACAAGAAATATAAATAATATCTATTAACTCATCGGATTTATTAAGAACTTATTAATAATCTACAAAACCCAAGCGTAGGAGTTATTTATTTTAAATTTTTGTGAACTATATTTTTGTGCTATGAGAATTATATAAGTGTGCCTTACAGACTTAATTTGACTTTTGGATTCTTAATGAATAAAGAAAACATAGTATCATTTTTGTAAATTATTTATTTTTAAAATCCATATTTGATTATATTTAAGGAATAGCAAGATTTTTCTTTTCGGTATTTATATAAATTGAATGAGTTTCATGCTAGCATCTGCTGGATTACCTTGTTAGAGCGCAAAATACACGAAGAGAGGAGATTATTTTTACAAATTACAATCTTTAATACTTTTATGGTTTTCTTGACGAGTATTTTGAAATCATATATTTCATTTAAAATCTGAGATTATTTCTGCTATTTTATATAATTATTATTTATATTAGCGAAATAATATATTAACTTTAGTGTTAAGTTATAACTCCAATTACTATATAGTTTTGAGAATCACAAATATCGCGTTTTGCTGTACCTTTCTTATACACAATTTGTAAAAAAAATTATATGAAACATAGTTAAGAAATAGTTGGATAGAATGGTTGAGTGGAATATGCGCTCAATAAATTCTCTCCCCATGTCATTAAAAGATATCTCAGGGTTGTCACATTATAACCGTTATCTTTGCATGCAAAATTTAGCGATTTAACAATGAACGCCAAATGGTAATCGATTACAGTTGAGACTAATAATGATACTCCATGTCCTTGAAAACGAGACTAAGCTTCCGTAAGAAAAAGGCTGTCTACCCATAATTCCGTTTTAGATGAGAGTTTAAAGTAATAAATGAAATGTGAGAAATTCGATTTAAAAATTTATTATAAAGGAACACGATTATAATTTTCTCTCACAGAAGGCATTAATTTTGATGTAACACAAATTCATTTAATAAAGTGAAGTATAATTTTTAGTTTTATAAGATTTAATCTTTATATCTCTCATGGTTTAACTTTTTTTAACAAAATGAAAAAAATACATAGAAACTGCTTTAAATTGAAATTTAAGTGGATATTAATAATGCTTAGTTCTTTCAATTTGTATATATGTATTCTTGTATGTATACACATTCCCCAAGCTTTTACTTGAAATGAGTTAATATAATTTTTATGTTAAAAATTGTTCAAATAAGCTGCGTTTTTTTTTTTTTTTCTTTGCTTAATATTAACCCTTTTGTCTAAAATGAGATAGGAATCATATTAATAATTCAAAAAATAAATTCTGGTTAATTCTCAGGGAGAAAAACATTTTTGTATACGAAAATGTTGATAATTACTGATATTCCTTCAAATTTGAAATATATTACCTCATTTTCTAGCTTATTTACCGTCAGAAAATTATACACAATCCAATGTACCATCAATTGGCATGTAAATGCATCTATAGTTCTTCATTAAAACGTTTAGCTCTCAGATTCAGTATCATGATCTAAAGTTTTATTCGCAGGTAATGTAGCAGCAAATTTCTGCCTATTTTCTTGAAAGTGATGTCAATGATTTATTACTAATTTTCAATTTGCTTTAAACCTATACAAGAAAGAAAGCTAAAAATAAAATATATTACTATACATTTTATTCTTTCTTTTTTCGCCCCTAAATTTTTTGCCAAAATTATAGTTTTATATAGATTGGATCTTTATCGTAATCAAAATTGAAATTACAATAGTAAATATTTAAATATGAGGCATTAAGGTAAAAATAATTTTACAGCTATTTAGCATGGTCTCTGAAGTCACATTTTTTCTTCGAATAAAGCATTAAATAGATGCCCTAAGAATATATTTTTTAAATATTGCATCTAAACATCTCGAATTAAAAAATTTCATTAAATAAGGTAGGCAATTGTACGAAAATTAAATTTTTATATATCCACCATAATTTTATTAGTACAAATTTCTCTTATTTTTATCTACACGTACAAAATTTCATGTTTCTATCTAGAAAATTCTTAGATATATGCTTAGTTTTAAAATTCGAAATCATGTTCACAAATGTGGAAGAAAGCGTTTATTTCGGATCGAAACTTGTACATCATCCAATCATTATGGTTTCAAAAAAAAAAAAAAATAAAAAAAAAAAAATAAGAATCGCGCATAGCATTGTTTACTTTCTTTGTTCGGCAGTTACACGAAGTCTTTATAAAGAAAAGAAATTTTTGGTTATGATGACGATTCATTTTGTAAGCAATCATAATGCTTTTTCTAGTTTTAGAAAAATACAATGTCGTTTTCAGTTCCCAACATTTTAATGGGCTTTGCGATATAGTGATTAAAAATTGTAGGAATAAGCGGAGAGAAATAGAGAAAATGAAGTGTCATATGCGTGATGAAAAAATTTACATTTGTATATATTTTTCAGGTTACTCTTTTGCTAGATTAGGGACAGGCGGTCCAGTGCTCAACATTTCAAAATTAACAATGTTGGGAATACTTCAACTTTAATAAATGGCATTCATACAGAACGTAAGATCGACGTCCAAAAGCAAACAAATAGGCCACTTCTAATGCAAAATCAAAACTTTTTTTTTTCTTTCTGATAATTGTTTGGTGAGACAAATGTTGCTTTGATTTAGATAGAAACATTAATTTTAAAAAATTTAATGTTTTGAAAAATGAAGACAATTCATCGCCACTCAGTTTTTTTATTCGCATGTTACAGCTGCCATTTTTAGAGGTTCTTGAGTTGGTCTCGTTTTCTACCAAAGTAGTTGTATGGTAACGATGGATTCAGTTAATTTTATTATGATTATAACTGAAATAAGTAATGAATTAACTTTGTCTATGAATGCTTGATAAATCTTCGCTGATTCACTCAAAAAGCCGGTTCTCATGTAACATGAACTCAATCACATATGTCAAAGTATTATTAAATTATTGTAATTCTGCATAGGTGTTGAAAGTGTTAATTTGGAACCCATTTTTAAGCCCTTTAATTAATAGAATGTCATTCAATTTTTAAAAAATGTAATGAAAATTAATAAATATTATATATTTTAGCAAAGTAAGAATGGAATTTAAACCGCTTGAAATTAAGCAACAAAACACATCCTATCAGAGTAAATTTTACTGACCACAGTTTAGTATTTATTATAGTATAATTTTATTTACAGACAAAACTAGGTTATTCCTTTTTGGAGGGGAGGGGGGGGGGTTAAAAATCCTCTAAAAAGGGCTTAAATTGGAATTAAAATTATTTTCCGAGGAGAATTATATTTTGAAGAGGTCTATTGTAGTTCCCAAAAAAAAAAGATATAAACATTATCATTATTTGAAATGAGAAAAGACTAAAGTAAAAAAAAAGGAATAATTAATTTAAAAAAAAGACACTTTATAATAGAAAAATTAGGGCTATGTGCTTTTATATCTTTAGGAACAAACGAATAAAAAATGAATTGCTACAGTTCATAAAATATCAAACTTGAGTTCAGATTCTCTATACTGATATGAGCTTGAAAATAAAAACCTAATTTCCCTTATTGAGCCTTAAAAACTTAGTGGTGTAATTTGTGGAATCATTTTCTTTATCTGAATCGATGAAGCAATTTTAATGAGCTATGTTTTATTCAATATTAAAGAGTATTTCTCAGAAAATTTATTCCATTTTTAAAGGCAAATAAACTACAAAAAATTTACTGATTTTCTTTATTAAAATAATTTTCCGTCAATTTTCATTAAGAACTATTTAGGAGATTCAAATATGACAAATATTTCTTATTTTTGCTTTTTGAAAATACTCCTATTAAATTAAGCAATGTAGAACTAATTTATTACTTAACTAATATATATCATTACGAAAGAAACAAAATCTAAAAAATAAAATTATAATGGTGTGGAAAGCAATAATCAATCCATTTACTGACCAATTACATTAGATTTTTTTTTTTTGTTAATTTATGTAGTTGTATCACTGAAACCTGAATTTGAAATTAAAATTTGCGTCTTTTCGTAGACTAAAAATTCAATTACCTATGTATTAGATTTCCCATTCTATTTAAGATATATGATTTCGTAAGTAAAAATGTTCTCTTTAGACATCTATTTTCTTCATTTGTAAAATATTATTATCTATCCGACATCGTAAGACATTTTTCTAGATAAAAGCAGTATTGATTATGTAAATAGAATCAACATGATTTGAAATATTTTTAAAAAGAATATTTTACAAAAAGGTGAGTTGAAATTAATAATATTAGGTTTTTTAACTAACTAATGCATTGAAAGAAAAAGGCAAAGGAATTCTTGAAATCTATTCACTGTTTTCTATTATATATATATATTGCAATTTTATTTCTACTAAAATGAGATTAAACATGAGTACTATTGAGATTTTTGGCACCTTTATATCTACAGCAATTATTATTAATTATTATTCTAAAAATTTGATGTATCTATTAGCGCCTAGTTTTCACACCTTATTTCAAACTCATTTCGGTTAGATTACAAATATTTGACTAATTAACAATTATTATTGAGGTTTGCTATTCTAAAATCATATGTCTGCAGTTTTTTGCGACAAGTTTCCAAATTTATTTAATTCTTCTTGACTATAATACAATCAGGATATATATTAAAGGATTTTAACTTTTCAGTTTTTAGTATAAAGTATAACTTAACATCGATAATATCCTAAGAAATTTTTTACTGATTTTTTTTGAAAATTTCAAACTGATGAAATCAAATTTTAGTGGGATATGAAACGATATTAATTCCATTTCACCCACAGTAGTTTTCATTATTTATTTTATTTATGAAGGTCTTATAGCCTTAGTTAACTAAATATTTATATGAAATAATCTAAAAAACTTTTCTAAAAATAATAAATCGTTATTTTTTAAATTATGGTTTATTTAAAAAAATTTCTATCTTAATATATATTTCTGCCTGTTTTGAATAAAAAATTATTTGTCAGTTTTAATAGATTTTTTAAAAAAAATCAAATGTCACTTTTGGCTAGAAAATAGTTTTCAGTTTTTTTAACACAATCTGTCTCAGAATCTATCTTTTGAAAATATCAGTGTTAATAGATAAGTACATTTTTTTAAGGTTCTGAATGACAGAATGTGTAAGTGTATGAATCGAATGTTCCAAATTAAATAATTTCCTAAATGAAATCAATATAAAATTTTCATTTAGGAATCTTGCCATATTCCTAAATGAAATCAAGGCGAAACGGAATATAAATCGAAATTAAGGCTATTGGGAATGATAACAAGAACATGTTTGTAGCAACTAAGCAACCTTCAAAATTAATTTTACTATTTTTCAACCAAAATTTTTGGATTGATTTATTCAAATTTTTTTTAATGCTTTTCTAATTCAAAGAATCTGATCTTGAAGAAATTGAAGTACCTATTTGAGAATACGTTCCTCATATTTAAATCGCATTTGTTTAATTTATATATTGTTAAAAAATCTACAGCTTATTTGAGTGATTTATCAATGAAGTACTGAATGCAGAAATAGCAAAGTAATTAATGTATAGAATACGGTACATTAATCGCGAACAGAATCAGGTATAAATCCGAAATTAAATTTAATAATGTAGTGAAAATTTAATTTGCATTGAGCATTTTATTTCTATTTTCAAGCCATTTTTCATTTGATTATAATCATTGCGTCCACGATTCCTATTTCTTCATAATTCTCCAGAATGAGTCGCTAAAACGTAAGATTTTTTTTTCTTTTCAAATTTAATCTTTACAAATATTTTGAAAATGTTAGTATGGAATCATTTGAAATTGTAGAAACATTTTTTAAACAGTTTTAGAGAAATATTATTCCGAATTAGGATTAGTTGCAATGTATATAAAGTATCTCATATGTCACATTTTTCAAATAGTTTCCAAACTATTTTCAAGTGCTCATTAAAGTACTCACTCATTCCTCATTGAAGTCTTTATGATGTCGTTAGTCTTGATTTCATCAATTATAGTATATCATGTGAAAGATTCGTACATCATGCTATTTAAATAAGCCATGAAAAGGCTCTTAAATTTTTTTACTGAAGTTACTGTTTAAATACAGCAGATATTTTTTCTCAACGTTAAGAAAGTAACGACGGAACGTTACGGCAAAATAGCAAAATTGATTTCAATTTCATTTCTATAAAAAAAGAAATGTTACAAATTATTTCTAAAATTAATTCTGAATTGTTTATATAATCTGAAGAAAAATAGTTCCGAAAACGAAAATTTTGTCTTCGAAAAGTTACTCTTTTGAGTTTTAATGTGACACAACAATTGCGAATAGGCTTTTCTGATTGATTAAATTTAAATTAAGATTTAATAAATAAAAATTAACAATTTTTTAAAAGATTCTAATTATTGAATATCTATTAGTAAAGAAGTAATTATGTATGAAATTTTATAAATCTAGGACCGGCTGTTTATGTGTAGTTAATTTTTGGGGGATTTTTGCTTCTCGTGATTTACAAAAAACAAATTTAACAGTATGGCCATTATAAATATATTACAATTTTTAATTCGGAAGCTGTAATATAAATTTATATTACAGCGAAATGAATTAAAGATGAAAAACTGAATTAAATTAATTTAAACACAAATAATTAAATTAAAACATGAAATTCCTTGCAAGACTTTATGTCGTATTTAAAAAAATGAAAAAGAAAATTGAAACATTCTTATGTCAAAAATCAACTTTCAACAAACAGTCTTGATTTCTTAATTTTAAATCTATCAACGCATTCATGTTATGAATTTTGAGGCAAAGTAGTTAAATAAATAAATAAAATAAATTTCTTTTATTGTTTTAAAATTGTTTAATAGCAACATTTTACAGGCGAAATCTATTTAGAAATATTTTGCTTTATTAAGGAATGACTTCCTAAATTATTATTTTGATAAGTAAAATTTAGTGAGAAGATTTTTTTCTCACAAGTTTCTGAAAACTACATGAAATACTTCCTACTTGCACCATTTAACGATAGGAAGTTCATTTATGAGAGCTAATTGCTTTTACGGAGGGATTATTTTCCAGCTGGTAGTCTTATCTTATCATAAAGTAATCTATCGGTTGAGTGGAATATGCGCTCCACGCCAAATTCTCCAGCCAAAAGTAATAAAATTCCAGTAAACCTGCAAACTAGGGGTAGGAAATGATGAATAGAGCGCAAGTTCCACAATCCCATAAAAAGTATGATCTTTATATAAAAATGCGGCACAATTTTTTAACTCCCAATTATACGAAAGATGAATTAATAAAATAGGGTTGAGTAGCAACAGTGCTTCTACATTTAATAAGCAAATGTGTGGCCTTGTTAACGTTCATAATTTTATTTAGTGAAAGTGTTGTACAAATAGCACTTTTGGACAATAAATACCATACCAGGATTTTATTTTTTATAAAAGTCTCACTGAAAATATATTGAAATAGTCAATAAATTTTGATTTAGTTTGCTTTTATTTTTATTTTAAATTGGTGAAAATATAAGCTTTTTGTTAAACAAACTACTTTATTTGAATTGCCTTAAAGCTCATGCCTTCTTAGCTTTGTCAACAGATTGGGAGAAATTTTCAAGTAAACAGTTTTGTTATTTTTTTTTTCAGGATATTTTCAAATTAAAAAAAAAGTGAATTATATTTATATAGGTTTATCTTTTAAGAAATGTTTCTTCTAGTAAAACCACAATACTGATTTCAAACTGCACTCATGTAATCATGATTAAAAGACAGAATTTTTCCCTAACTTAGTCATCACACTTTTCCTTCTTGACTTAATATTAATTTTTTTCACATTCAGAACTAATTGTATGTATTATTTTTATGAGGAAGGAAGATACAATTTTAAAAGATGGTTAGGCGAACCAAAATACAATATTCTTTAAACTCTTTCACACAGAAAAAAAAAAATCAATTTTATCCATTTAATTCCATCCATAAAATCCATTCCATTTTAATCCATTTGTTCCACTTATTCAATTATTATATGCTGTGGGAAGAACAAAAAATGCATCGCCCTTAAAATTACATTAATGAAACACCGGAGGTAATTTTTTATATCTGTATTACGAGCGAAATGATATCGTAATCGTGGAATATACGACTTCGAGATTCTTATGAATTTCTGGTGTTTAAGACCTCCTTTGATTCAATCCACTTTCAACCCCTCCAGAAAAAATTCCTTTTAGGAATTTTATTATATTCGTAATATTATAGAGTAGTTAAAAATGTATTTCTTAATAAAATGATTACTTTTTTATTTTCTAAAAATCAAGTTTGCATTTTACAATAAAATCGTTATTTATTATAATAGTGTATGCATTAATACTGAACAGGTTGCACTTATGCTTTCTGCATTTAAAATGAAACTGACGAAGTTTATCTTAAATTATGCCAAATATTTATATTCTTTGAAATTGATGGCAATTTTTTTTAATACGGGTGTCAAACTTATAGACCACTGACTCTATGTGACCCACAACGAATACTTTAGCTCTTCAACAAGTATTACAGTCTACAAATTTAGAGAGATTATCTATAGATATAGAGACAGTGCCTAAACGCGTGCATATGTAGGTAGTGGAAATCCAATGCTGTTCAGATCTGAAAACAAAATTGGTGGATTTGAGATACCAGAATTTTACAAATATTTGCCGGCCAAGAGCAAAAATAATCAAAAATCAAAATTTGAAATTAATTCATGTTTGGAAGTAATTATAGTGCCAGCAATGTTCACTTATGAAAAGAAACAAGTTTCCTCCCTGATCCAAAATTACTGGCATTCGGGAAGCCAAATGCCAGTAAGAAAAGATTCAATTTTTTTCATTGGCCTTGATTATTATTATTATTATTTTTTTTTTTGACACTGGGCTTTCAAAACAGACTAAAATTTAAGAAAATCGAGGTTTTTTTAAGACCCATATATATTCATATATTGCTTATTTAGCTTATATTAGCATTTCAATTTGACACCCCGCTTTTTTTTTTAAAGACATGACAATTGCATGACAAGCGCTATAAAATAACGTTTGTATAATATGGTAAGAAAATATGTATAAGTGCAGATTTAAATCATGTTTTTTTTTAAATAAACGAGCATTTATAGAGGTATGCAATCTATTCACATCCCCCCTTTTAATTTGCCCTTCCAGCTATTACATCGGGGTCTATAGTACGTTTGAAAATACTAACACTCAGAAGCGCAACGAGACTAGTAGATAATATTTGATAAGCGATCTTTACACCAAAATTGTAGATCTCCCTTCAATCTTTGGTAGAAATAAATTTAGCTTATTTAAACAAATCTTGAGCCGTCATTTATCAAATAATCTCAGCAATAATCTAATTTTCAGTTGAGATGAGTATATTTTTTTAAAAAAATCACTGTCTCTCCATTAGACTATATTCAAAGCCAATTACAAAGAAACATAGATGCATTAAATGCTTGTATGAGTTATATGAGAGATGCTGACACGATTTTCAAAGTGGTTGTAAAGTTTTTATTAATTAACCATACATTTATTGATTTGTAAAAATATCAGCAAATTTTTTGTCATAATTTATTATAAATCTACATTTTTAAAGATAGTATTAGTTCACATAAGATCAGATGATTTTCCAAAATCTCCCATTATTATTACTATAATTATTATTTTGAATATTATTTTATCTAATAATTACATTTTAATTATTGTGAAGAATGCTGATTATAAATGTTAGTTCAAATTCAGATTCCTTAAATCATTTTCAAATTAATCCCGAAATAAAATCAAATTAATTTCGCTTTTTTATATAAAAAGAATGATTTTATAAGATTAATTGCAATGGAATAAAAAGTAACTACAATGAAACAATGATATAATTTGGAACATTATTTATCAAATATGATACTGGACAGTGCAATAATGCATATATGTTTACATCACTTGCATTTTCAGAATTTAAAACAATTAGTTCAATTAATTTGTATTTAATAATTAAATTATTTTAAAAAAATTTCAATACTAATTGAATTGAATTATATCATTATAGCTAGCTTTATTACTTAATCTTAATTGAAATTCTAGCTCTTTTTAAAAATTGTATATTATTTTTTTAAACTTCATTTCTTTTACTTATTATATATTTTATATTACACAAATTTTGCGGAAAAATTAAAAACTGATTTTTTTTCTCTATTAAAGTCACAATAATATTTATTCAATTAAAAGCAACTTTTTAGATGCTTATTTTCTTAAATAATAATAATATGGAATATAAGATTGTGCTGGCAAAAATCCATAAATTAATTTTTGAAAAATGCATATAAATAAATAAATTCAATGCCAAAAATTAAAAATATAGGAACTGCTTTTCGCATTTATAATTATCAGTTATTATTTTTTTTATAAAAAAACACAAATTAACGAATACGAAGATGCCGGGAGATTGGACATTCTGGTTTTGGAATGCATCCTAGCTGTCCTGAATAAAATTCATAATATTATTTTTTTCGTTAATTACGTTGACTATAATAATGAGAACTATACAGTACGTTTCGGGGAGGGGGGGGGGGGGGAGAAAACGAATTTGAGGGATTTTTTTCTTTTGAGGCTTTACATTTCGGTTAAATATCTTCTTTATCGCCTCTCAATATCTTTCTTTCAGTTCTTTTTATAACTATACAATTTAATATATTTTAATATTTTTGATACTGTAAGACACAATTCCAGTTTCGATGTAATTTTGAAACTAAATTTTAGGTCAATTCGTTATGAATTAATTATAATCCGCTGCTTTCAGTGGGTGAAATGCCAGTACTGATTCCCATTTTTATATGTAGATGGCGCAAAGACACTATTAGATAAAACTTTTCTTCATTACATCCATCGAGACTCTGGCCAATCAGTGAAGTGACCGCTGTTGAGGAGTATTTTGGCAAGAAAGGAACATTTCATTGGCCGAATTTCGCAGACAAAAGGCGGGCTTTAACCGATGATTTCGCTGAATCTTGACTTTATGGGGAGGAACTGCGCTGTATAAATCCTCCTTTGTCAGGTGACTTACGATAGTTACTGGGTTGCAATTCTGTCTTGCGGATTTGAGTCTGTAGGATTTTGCGTTTTAATGCCATTTTTAAACGAACTAAATTTCAATTAAATTTCGAAAGATTATCATTGTCAATTAATTATAATCTTGATCCTAAGGTTTTTATTTATCTTTTGTTTCAATTTAACCGTCTGAACGAATGTATTTATACTGTTTTAAAACTCATTCTTCGCATTATTATTTTAATTTTTGCATAAATTACTGCCTTGAAATGCTTAAAATCAGCTTTGATTAATAATCCCACTGAAAATAAATATAGAAAATTTCAATCAAAAGCAGAAGTTCACACTCGCTCTCAACATACATATTACAACTCACTTCTTTTGCACACACACACACATACACACGGTATTAAAATCAAATTTCAATTCTAAATGATGACTAAATTTTTGGACCATTGTTTCACCTATTACTAGAAATTAGTGATCAAGGTTAAATTAGTCACCACTGATTTTCTAACTAGTGGGTTAAATGTTTTTTTTTCTTTCAAAATTACACGTTTTTGTGTTATTTGTTTGTGTATTAATGTTTATAATAGGAGTATTTTGAATATCATATTAATTATTTTCATATTCAAGTGTTTCAAATAAAATTGAACTATGTTGATATTTTATTATTATATAAGTTCGATCTATAATTCCATTATTTTATACCCAGTGTGATAATTTTAGTGAGCCTTCTACTAGTGCTTTAGTGAGCTTTCCGCTTTGAATGTTTGCAAGCACTCCTAAGTGGGATTCCTCACCAAAGAGACAATAAGCTAAGTTTCTGCAAAAAAACATTTTTATATTGTACACATGCTAATATTATTGTTATTTTGGTGTCGTTGATTATTTAAATTTATATAATATTTTCACAAATATAATTCTTTGTATTTTTGTTTTACTAACATCTTTTACGAAATTTCTGTATTAATGTAAAGGAAATAGAAATTTAGGTATCTTTTAAAAGAATTTTCTTAGGTTAATAGTTTTTTATCCCTTCACTCGGAGTGTGGGAACTTGTCGACTTCGGCAATACTTCGACTTCTTCGGAACTCGTTTCGAATGAATTAAATAAACAAAAAGGTATTGGTTCAGGAAATAAGCGAACATTTTAGATTGAAGTTAATATGGGTTGAATTAAGATAAAAATTCGGAAATTAATTCGAGTTTATATATATATATATAATTCCCACCTCTGTAATTCAAGCATTTGCAATGACATTTTCATAAATAGAGTGGAAATAGTTTATAAGAACAAGTTTATTTAGACCGTAAAACTAATTAACTGAATTCATTCACATAATTAATTAGTATTTTGAATTTTTCCATCACAGAAAAATTTTTTAACAATTCAACTAACTATGCATTTTTTATATATTTAATAAATTTCAATCCTAAGTTTTCAGCAGTTTTTGAAATATAAGTGATTTGCTTTAAACTCAACCTGAAAATCGTCAACCCACTAAACACTGTATATTAAGTAAATCTCAGATTACTAAAAGTATATAATTAATTTTTTTTCACTAAGATTTCAAAATATTAACCGAATTTGATTCAAATATATATTTATTCGCTTTGAAATGTCATTATATAGTTTTAATTAAAAATTTAAGTGTTTAAATTCTTTCAAAAATAGTTTTGAATCTACTTCTATAGTTGATCACACCCTAGACATTTCATTAACACCCAGAAATGTTTACACAAATGGAATGAATTGGTTCCATGTAAAATTCCACTTCATTGGTAAGAAACTGATTTCCATAATAACATTTAAAACCAATGGATTTACCAAATTTTATTTAAAGGATATAAAAAAAATTTCATGTGGCAGTGAAAGAAAAAAAGAAAATTCACTAAGCTGAGAAATAGCTTTTCTTTATATTAAAGATATTATAGGTTTAATTTTAAACTGATTTTAGGAATATTTTAATCGGATCAATAGAAGTAGAAAATTTGGGATTGTAAATATCGGAAATAAGGTTAATTTCAAGAAAGAAAAAAATCAATCGATCGTCGTTTGTCTGAAATAACTGCAATTTATGATGATGAAATAATTCACCATCGTAATTAGCAGTTTTTCCTTTTAATTCACTTTAATTGTTTTTTTATTTTCTCATATATGAAAGGTATAAATCAAAACATCGCAATCGTTGAACAGTTAAAAGTTGTAAACTTACTGAAACTTTTCGTTTGACACCATTTTGAAGTTAATGAAGGGAAAACAAATTGGAATCATGTATCAAATTTTAATTCAGCTTTGTCAAAGGATAGACTGCCTTTAAAAATATTTAAAGTAAAAAAAAAAAAGTATCAAAAGACCATTATTTGCACATAAACTTTGCGATACTGTGGCTTTTTATTCGAAGCCATTTACAGACAACAGAAAACTTAAAAAGAACCGTGAGAATGCAATTAGCAGGATAGTATAAAAATGAACTACGCACATATCATAGGGGTTTTATAACTTAATTTTGCGTTAAAGCTATACAAGTTCCCTCCGTTTTATAATTTCATTTTACTTGTCTTCGTGCATTAAGATAATATGATAAGAAGCACTGATTTATTGTCTGGTTTGAATGAGAGTGATTTTGGTATTGCAATTGCTCATCACTCCTAACTAATTTAACATTAATAAATAAAATATTATTTTTAATAATATAAAATGGCATATTCAATGTCAATAATTGGTTGAATCAATCTCAGGATGGATAAATGTGCATACATTTGAAAGGAAAGAAGTCCACATTCGCTTCGCGAGAATGTGAAATAATCATATAACCTGTAATACATTAGCCTTTTCGCGACGGGAATCGCTAACGCGCGCTTATCGCTGAGGCCGGCAGTTTCTTTTGCGAGTGTATGTCCAAGGCCGGAGGATTTTTTGCTGTTAAGCCTAAATCCATGAATTTACCGAAGTATCAACGCATTGTTTAATAATGCTGTGTATAGAATTTGAACGACATATGCTTTTTTTATACATTTATACATATTTTATTTACTTAAGTCATTTCTGTTTAAATATATATTTTACACATTTTATTTTCAATACTTACTTTAATGACGTTTCGACATTGCAACAGTAAAAACAGAAAGAATTCGTCTACAAAATCTAATTATCCACTAAAGACTGGACTGCAAACCGAAATAACAACGCTCTAGCGAAAATATAACTCCCTATTTACTATAAACAATTACCACGTGCGAATTTAAAGAGCAGTCATAAAGCATTTCATTCGGAAGCATTTATTTCCCCTATGTTTATATAATCGAAAACCACGTGTATGTGAGTCATGCTTCTCTCATTTCGAGTAGAAGGTCAGATCTACATGTATCTGAAACCATATGGACATACAATGCCATCTTGTACCGAAAATTATATTTTTTAAAACGTTCTAGGATACTGGCACAAATGTGTGACGGCCGGGGGTGAACGAGAAAAGGCTCTGTCACGCCGGTGTGTCGGCCGGGAAATGAGCGTGTTTCTTGCTGGCACGTATTTGTGACAGTAGGAGCGAAAGGGTTAGGGATTTTTAGGACACCACATCTCATACCTGAATTTCATATTTCTAAAATGAAACTATTCACAACTGTGATTCAGACAAAGCACAATCTTTTATTGCTCTGAAAATACATTTTTTCCCACTTCAGTCTTTGCAGTAATTGGTCATTTATTTTGATTTTAATGATTGAAATTTCTTTAGGTTTTATCATCTTAACCCATTCATGCCTAAGGATTAAAAATGGGAATTTTTGTATGAAATTTATATATGTTGGATAAAAAAAATATAATAAAAATAACTTTTATGTGAAGGGTGTTCCAAAAATGGAACAGTAAGCATAAATGGGTTAATTTGGACAAGATCCAGAATAAATTATGAAAGCATATATGATAAGATAAGAATTTCAAACAATAGAATACGTTAACTATTTATAAAAAATAATTCTTTCTTAATAAATTGAGGAAAAAGTAATTTTCAACATGAAAAACTGAAATTTGTTCTTGACTTTCATTTTTAAGTTATGTAGTGCTTATTGATCTTGTTTGAAAATCTTAGATCAAATGAAATCTAAGGAATTTCAATTCTTTCTTCTAATAAGGAATTCTACTTAACATTCCACATCCTCATTTCAAGTAATTAGATAAGTTTATTTAGATAAGAAAGGAAATTGAGCGTTATATTAAAACAATCTGGCCTGGAAATAATTATCCAATAGTAATTTTATTATTGTAACTTTTCCTCACATGTGGTGACGAGCTGGTCTATAAAAACAATAAGAAATAAAATGCAGGCCTTCAACAAGTAGGAGTGTCAAGGAATTACCACTGAACAATGGGAAAAGTCCTTTTTTGGGGGGGGGGGGCGAGTATTTTTAAAACTATTACAGATATACTGATAATTTTAGGACCTCGATGTTTTAGCATCTCAGCTTTGCTGACATTTATAAACTTTAATATGTTACAATACTGTTTATTAGTATTGTTATTCGGTTCACTTCTTTCTCACAGTCATTTTAAAAAACTTTTTCGAAATACCGATCTTTTTCAATTATAAACTTTTTACATTCATTTGCGAAAAAAAATTATATTCTTTAATTGAAATATTTCAGTTTGAGAAATATATTATTGTTTCTGATTTCTTACAAAAATTGTTCATATTTCCTTTACAATTGAAAACATCATTTTTAAATATCTTTATATATAACTCTCAAAATTTTCATCAAAGATTAAGAAAAAAATTAATAATAATTCTGAGGCTTATTTTGTGAGAAGCAATCGACTGAGTGTAAAAGATTGGTGAATGGTATGAGAAAATGTTGAGATACTAATTAATTAAATATGTTAATCAACTTGATTAATTAATTTATCTATCGAAACGAATCTGTCCCATTAGGCCATTTCCATCCATGCCAGTTTTGTGAAGATAGAGTGCTCTAAATAACCAGTTGCACCTCCACCCTTTTTGTTGTAGTTGTTGACAACTCTATTTCTTTACCAGTCATGTGGACATCCCACATCAGTTAAGTTCTCAGGTTAGAAGGAATAACTCATTGTTGCACTGTTTGAAGTGTCTAGTATTTCAATTAACTGCAAAAGGTTGTATTGGACATGATTTACAACTCATATGAAACAATATTGTCTCGATTTTTACAACAATTGGATAAAAATTTTAATTTCAAATTCTCAGCTTTAATTCCACATATTAAAAGACTAGACGACCATCATTAACCGGAATTTCCTTCTCGACTATAAATCTGAATTAAAAAGTGTTAAGAATTTGATTTAAAATGCTTCTAATTGCCTCATTTTCTACTTAGATTATTCATATTCAAAGAAATTAATTAGTTTTAATTTTTCTAAAAGTCTGCTCCTGCAGAATTTAACTTTCATATCATACAAATAATTTGAATAAGCCCGAAAAAAAAAATAGCAAAAGCAATGACAAATTATTTTATTTATGGTTTTTTTTTTCATGCTTACTAAAAAATTTTAATATTTAATTGTTTCATTTTTCTGAATTCATTTTATTTTAATTTTCTACTTAGTCTTCATATTATTTTATTTACCTCCTTATAAATCTTTCATTTCTTCCTCTTCTATCTCTAGCCTAAGATTGAAGCTACTAATACAGCTTTTAAGTTTTAGTTAACAACTTTATTGTGTCCCAATTTAGAATCGTGTCGCATAGACCATACTAAGCCTGAGATTCATCAGAGGAAAATCAAATTCTACTATATTTCCTTAAGTCCTGAAGATTTTATCAGCTAATATGGAATTTTAAATAATATTCCTAAATATGCATTATTTAAAAAAATCCCCCCATTTTTGGCTTGTCACAATGCCCTAAAAGGTATCAGCACCGATCAACAATAATTAAAGCCTAAATCAATGTACGAAACCAAATAGATGGTTAAATCCTGAAGAATGTTGGAACGATCAATGAGAATGCAAAAGAAAAAAAATGGAAAGTAATACCCGGAAAGAAAAAAAAGAAAAGAAAAAAGATACTATCGGATGATTAAATAAAAGACAAAAGAGCTTTTAATCATTCTTCCAGCTTTATTATATGAAAGGAATTGTTAACTGTTAAAAAAATTGGAGAGAGTACTTTCTGAAATTTCTGCAGTCATTCCCATAATATTAGTCTCTATTACGAATTTTCAGATATATACTACAAGAATATAAAACAAATCCTTCGCTTAAAAAAGAAAAAAGGGCTGTTGCTAGAAGTCTGTTAGCTGGCTCATCGACGGTTATTGCTTCATTTGATCTTGAGAGCCAACGATGAGCAGTCGAAGACGATGGCAATAGGGGAATATGAAAACTGTCTGATTTGGATTTTAATGGCGCAAAAGCCAGTAATGGCTATGCTGTGGAAACTGTCGGAAGTTGCAGCTTTCGGATCTTTATCCTTTCAACAAATTTCCTTCAAACCTAAAAATTATGAGCCAGTTCCTTTTCTTGAATGAAATTGTTTAGAGAATATATTAGCATTCTTTAGATAATAATAACTCTTTTATCCTAAAACTTTCTGGTTAACCTTAGTGAGTTCTTTATTATTATTTTTTCAATTTTAAAATTCGAGAGCATTTATTAAAATTAATCATAAGTACATCCGATTTTTTTAATTCACCTCTTAGATGAGAGGGAGTTCAAGAAAAGCGCATTTTTTTAATTTACATTTTATAATGGATATTTTCTATCCTTTTCAGAAAAGTTGAATGACCAGATGAATGGAACATGATTATTCAATGAATAGAATCAACCAATATATAAAATTTAATAACTTGCCGGATGTTTTAAATTTTTCACAATAAAACGTTAATGGGGAAAAACTGCAAACCCTTGAATATTGATTTCTTTTATCTCTTTTTCTTATCTCTAGTATCTTATCCTTTATTAAAAAAATGGTACACCTCAATAACTTTGTTACTTAAAATCGCATCTTCACAAAATTGATGCCGACGGAAATTACTCGACTGGTTTTTTAAAATCGAAAACTCGTTAAATGTATTAATAAACTAGCTAATTAATTATCGGGTTATTAATTATAGCATATCGGAATTTTCTCCTTAAGGAAATCGAGATTTTTTCCATAATTCAATCCAATTTCCCTTTTTATATAAGTGCACCAAATTTCGTTCAAAAATTCCCAGTAGTGTTTAAAATATAATTAATTTTGTTTACTTAAAACTTCATCTGAAGAAACCCAATTCAATAAGTGCATTTCTTTCATTTTAATTCACTGAAATTCCATATAAATTAAATGAACGTGATTCAGATTTATCTCTTACATGACAATTCGTTTTCAAATTTTAACTAATACATGATTTTTATTGGAAATTTAAGTATTTCATTACTTTCAAAATATTTTTTAGTTTCAAACCTCCATGGTTGATGCGATTCTACATATTTCAATACCATCGAGATATTTTCATCGCGATTAAAATATTTATTATTATTATTTATGAATGTTTTAAATATATTTAACCATTGTTCTAAAGTAAAATTTTATTTCCTTGTTTAAAAAAATAATTCGCATAATGATATTTTAAACAATTTATCGGCTTTTATACACTGAAAGAAATTTTATTTTCATGTCGAAGCAATTGTTAATCAGGTAAGAAAGTCATTAAGCAGAGAAGTAATTTTTTATAATAAGTATTTCACTTTCGCTTCAATCAGATGTTACAATCAGATCGAAAAATTAAGTTAGTTTTCTAAATTACAGAAATAAAGATGGATTCACTGAAGAAAAATCAATTGATTATATGCTGAAAATAGATACATATGGATAATATTTATGATGATGAAATAATTCATCATCCAAATTAGCATTTAATTTTCTGTAGAATTATATTTTTAATTTTTATTTCCTTGTATAAAAGTATACAAAAGAAATCATCGTAGTCATCCAGTAATTTGAACCGTGAATATACTGAAAATTCATGAATTCCTTTGAAGAATTAGATGTTTTTTTTTGTTTGTTATTATTATTTTGCAGTTATTTGAAATTTTAATCACCAGGCAACAAACATGGAACTCAAAAATAGAGCGATTAAAACAATGAAATTTCGTATGCTATTTTTTTTTTCTTTTTTTACTAAATCATATTAATACTATAATAGATTACTACTTTTGATTAAATCAAAGTAAGGGAAGCTATTATGTTTGCCTATCCGACTACTTTCATAAAAAAAAAAAGATAGCAAAAAAAAAAAAAAAGCTAGATGGTTGCAATCAAATATAAGGACTTATCATCACACTTAAAAATTCTGTATCAAAATTGGCACTAGCTCTATCAAGTGATTGTCTGCCTGTCAGTCTTCCGATTCCCGAACGCTTGAACGTGATTGCTCAAAGATACAACAACCTATATATATAAAATTTGATATGTAGTTTTGGCACCAAAATTGCTAAAATTCATGCGTTGAATTTCCGATTCAATCAATTAAATGTCCAAAATGCATGTTTTTATTACTATAAAATAACTAAAACATCATGTGTCTTTTAGAATATTTTTCGTAAGAGAAGTACAGACATAATGCACGAAGCATACATATTAAGTCTGTACTGCAGTACAGACATAATATGTATTTAGCCACGAAGGCAATTGCAATAAAAAAAAATCCTTAATTTACACATGAACTTTGTGTTATTACATCTTTCCATTTAACTATTAGACACCAAACGCTAAAGAAAAAGGCTGAACAATTATGCTCAGGCTTTTATTTCCAGTATGCTGTTTATGCAAAGAATATGGAGATAAGTACGTTGAAACTCGCACTCTTTAATTTAAACTTAAAAAAAAAAAACTACTTTAGCTATGATGGCACGAGATTTTTAAGAAATCAAAGAAATAATTTGAGATTATTAAATACACATATATTTAAATAACAAATAATCCCCTTATCCTTAATTTAACTGAATCCAAATATCCCAGAGAAATTCTTAAAAATTAATAATCCTGAATAAATGTGAGCAACAAAAAAAAGCTTGTATTTTATCTAATTTCTTTCATCATATATAATAATATAGATGAAGTAATTTAGAATTTAAATCCTGAGGATCAAAATAAATCTCATAACATGCAAAATCTGCACGTGGGGAAGAGTCAGGAGGAAATTTTATTTTAATAAGTGATTAATAATTAATAAGTTTCTTTTTAGCAATGACTCAAGATTTTTTTCTACATTTCCAGCTTGTTTTTCTCCACTCCCCACCCCCCAAACACAATTTTTTTTCTTTCATTGTTCTTATTGTGTCTTATGGAATTAGCATACTTTCTAAGGGTAAGGGTATTATTTTAATAATAATTATAAATATATGCAACTGTCGGTATGTTATGAAAGTATTTGTGGATTATGTACGAAAGATGTTACAGATAAATTAGTTAGTAACGTATCTTCCGAGGATGAGATTGATAAAATATTACTTGTAGGTCTATGAGACAGACTAACAGTGTGGTATGAAATAACTAATAGATTATGAAAATAAAGAAAAATCAGAAAAAGCAAAAGTAAATATATACGTCAAATAGAAATCAGTAAAGGACACATAGGGCTAGATGACAACGTCGTCAACTTCCCAGGGTCATCTTGTCCCAGTCGGAAAAGTTAAAAGACTGATTTATTTGTTAAAATTCCCCGCGATCTCGGAGTCCCTGGTTCGAATCTCGGTTCGGGAGTGGTTGTTCTTCTGTGTTGTACCTGTGAGATGTTTGAATGTGCCCCCTGAAAAAGGGGTTGTGCATGCGAATGTGAAGCATGAAGTAGTCAAGTTGTACTCTTGGCCCTAGTTGGCGGTACTGAACAAACAAGAGACGCTCATTTTGATTTAAATCACTGACAGCTTTCTGTCAAGTGCCATAAGTAACAACATTTGTTAAAATTAACAAGGTTAAGAAATGAAGGCAATGCATATTTTAGCAACGATAATAAAAAACGCTTTGTCTATAGCAACCCTGTATAACAAGGAATAATCTAATACATACCCTGCTAGTCAGTAATATTTTATATTACAGATCTTGAAAATTCGAGCACATCAATACGCACGAGCATCATCTAACAATACACGGACATCAGTCAGTAGCTTCATATACGTATTTTGATTGAGACAGTAGTAGTGTACCTAAGGTGACAAAGATTAAGAAGTATAAACATAAACTAAGTTATTGTTTATTTCGTCCCAGTTTCTTTTTCATTGCTTCAGTTTTCAAGCATTTTGCTTAATATGTAAATGGTAACAATTTTTTTCCCCTTGAAAAAAAATAATAATCATTGCAGATTTATACAGCATATTATGTCGTGTATCAGGTTTATTTGTATTTCTTTTCTTTTCTTTTTTATTTGTTTTTTGCGTTTCTGCATTTTCTAAAACTGTATTGTCCGACATTGCATACACTATAGGATATCTTTATATTGAATGCAATCTTTATGAGTTATTGTGTATGCCAGTGATGGGCATTAAGTTTATCGTGATCGCCCGGTGGACCACCAAGAAATTTTGGGGTGGTCGTCTTTACTAACACCTAAAACCAAAAGAAAAATATTTATGGAACACCGAAGAAAAATTTAAAAATATTTCTGATGAGTGTTTATAAACGGAGGTACATTAAACAAAGAGAAATATTATGATGAAATCATAAAGCCTCATTCTGAAGTCGAGGGTTGTTTTCAAGAAATTACTAGACCAATTGTTACAAGAACTTGACCAAGAACCAATTGTTACATTAATGTGTTACCCATTTGGCAATGTTGATGTGGATGAAATAACTGAAAATATAAATTATATGTTCTCTTTATCTCTTGAGGCAAACGAAGTTTTCCTTGTCAAAATGGCATAATTTTAAAAGCACGTAGTTAAAAATCTAAGAATAATTTTTGGAATCTAATGGAAGAAGTAACGTTTACTAATCTTAAAAAAGTTGCATATTATTTAACATCGTACTTTGGATCTACTTGTTTGTGTGAATCTGCATTTTCAATGATGAATATAATTAAGACAGCATATCCTCCCCGTTTCACAGACGGTCACTAAAGACTTCAGTGCAATATTAGCAGTTAGTAATTATATACCAATATATACATGATCGGCGGACAGTATGCAGACTAAGTCTTTTACTAACTATGATTACGAGAGGTAACTTAATGAGATGAAAATTATTTATTTTTGAATGTATTTTAAATTGGTTTGATATTAAATGCACCGCTTGATATTATAATATTTGTGCCTATTATTATGTTTGTAGTTATGTAAGTAAGTACATAATGTAGGCCTTTGTAATGTAATGTAAATAATGTAGGCCTTTTTTTTTTTTTTTTTTAAAGTCACCACACCTTTGCCATTGGGTGGACCGCAACACCTCAAAACAATTGGAAGAAGCCCGTGCCCTGGAAAAATCTGTCCACTCCTGGTCAGTCCTTTCATTACTGATATACATTATTTGTATCACTATAGATACAATATAGAAAGTAGAAATAATATGATAAAATGTTATTTCGTGCAAAAATGAAGATAAATGAAAATAAAAATGTACTCCATTGATTGCTTTTATTTTTTTGTAATTTTATATTTTTTTGGTAGAAATTTTAGCAGTTTTTAGTTTTTTCTATATCATTAATTATTTTTAATTATCTCCGCAACTAAAAAGTGGCTCTTATGTAGCTTCGCAAATGAAAAAAGAATAATAAATAATAAAACAGCATACCAGGTAATTAAAATTACTTCATTTTGGTGAAGAAACAAAATCTTTGAGCTATTGAAACTCCTCAAAATTCATTAAAAGCAACAGGCAGATGTTTATTTATGAATTCCGTTAAATCACTACGCTTTCTTTTCTTTGAATAGTTTCAATAATTCTAAAGTACTTAAGATATCTCAATGACCTTTGACTAAAAATAAATGCATCAACGACTGCTAAACATTCCAGATGTAGAAAACTCACTTATGAATGTCATCGCTTTGATGATTAACTATGCATTTCTACATAAATGATTGTATTTTTGACATATGTTTATTCTAGAGCTATCCAAGTGGATGTCGAAACAAGCTTAACAACGAATACAACGAAAAATTTATTGCGCGCTGGAAGATTCTTTTGAGCTCTTTAATGTAAAACGTTTTTTTATACTTAAGCAGAAAAACGATTCACCCTCTTTCCCGACGAGTGCTTCCTTTTCATGTTTCCGTAGTTTATTGGTGTTGTGGTTCTTACGTTTCAACACTTCATTATTCACCCACTAAGAAATCCATTTCGAGGGGCATTACGTTTCTCGATCTTTTAACACTCGTAACCTAAAACTTTCCCCCCGTTTTATTCAATGCGCATTCCTTCTTTTAATTTACGTTCGATTTCTTCATCCGAGACAGTTTGGATTTTCGGATACTTAATACCAAAATTATTTATATTAGGATGATAAATAATCTATTAAACGACTTTATAGATTTTCTTATTTTCAGAGGTGATATATTCTATAAAGGGAAGGTAAAATAAAAAGCTTTCAAAATAGAAAAGATCAAAATAAAAATCTTTCATCATCAAAAAACATTTTAATTACAGTTTTTTTTAAATGATAGTCTTTTTTAAAATTTAGTTATTGAAAAGTTTAAATATATTTATTCAAAATCGAGTCAAATACAAGATGTTTTATATATTTTTTCAAAAATTTAGCTGTATTTTAAAGAAATTAGGGAAGAAACAGAAATATGGAGGGGGGGGGGAATTCAAGGTTCCTTTTAGAAGATAAGATATATTTGTGATTAATTTTCTAGCTACTCAGATTATTTCTATCAAAATATATGTCACAGAATTGTTTTGACATCCATATTTTTTTTTTTAATACAGTTACCAATTACACATTGATAATATTATGAGACGAATGTAAATATTTATTCATAGGGAAAAACATGAGTAGAAACTAGAATATTTAATAAAATAATAACGGAAGAAGTTGACTGTGTTAATAGTTCACCATTTTTAATAAACTCAATTTTATTTGCATATTATTTTTTTTGAATGTATCGCCAGAATAGTTTATCTTTTTCTTGTTGAATATTTGGTATCATGAAGTTTCTAAGATAATTACGACAAAAAAAAAAAAAAAGCGATATTATTAAATAAACAATTTGAATATTAAAGAAGTATAGAAAAAATTGACCATCACCCAGCCTCAACCACGGGTTCGATTTTGTCAAAATCTTTTTTTGCATGAAAGCTCATAATCTGCAGATAAAGCCATCAATGTTTGCCAGTTCCCATATATCCCCATTCCAAGAGTTATCGCAAAATTGAAATAGATCGTCAACTCTGAACAGCCGGACCATTTAAGTCAGTTTTATTCACCAATTAATTTCGCCATTTTGCTTGCAAAACTATTCAGTGCGTTATATGTTCTTTTATGTTCCCATTCTGTCTATCTTGAGTTCAAAAAACACAGTTTAGGAATTTTGTCTATCTATAAGTCTGTAAGGACGATAAAGCAAAAACACCTTCAGCTAGACAAATGAAATTTGGTACGTGGCTGTACACGATATTTGTAGATTTGTATCAAATTTTGTTTGTTTGGCTGTCCAAAAACAAATTTACACTAAACATAGAAATGTATATGTGTATCTATATGAATAAAATTGATACACAAATTTAACATTCAAAGTTAGATGCTTATTG
>JAPMOQ010045892.1:0-17007 GCA_026543055.1 Argiope trifasciata | reverse complement strand
CTATTTGACTATTTTTTTTTCTAAGCACTCACGAACCAGCCACGACATTTGGCGCAGTCGACAGGATTGAGAATCGAGTGCTATTTTTGATGAATTTAGAATTCGATAAAGGTGTGCTTTCGGTATCGATATGGCCTTCCTAGGCAGTGCGAAAAAAGAAGATTTGAAGTTGGCGGAAGAGCTGGGTGAAACTGTTTCATTAGAGATGAAAATTGTGGATTTAAAAAAATTAATTACTGGAAGTAAAAATTACGAGGAAGAGTTTGTGAAGAAACAAATGATAGTTATCATAGAAGATAGAAAAGAGAGAGAAGATCAAAAACGAAAGCAAGAAGAACGAGAATTTGAAGAAAGAAAAATTAAAGAAGAGCGGGAATTGCAGGAGAAAAAGGTACGAGAAGAACGAGATTTTGAAGAAAGAAAAATTAAAGAAGAGCGGGAATTGCAGGAGAAACAGGTACGAGAAGAACGAGAATTCGAACTTGAGAAACTGAAGCTGCAATATTCCAGTTTACCAGTGGATGTCGAATTACCTACTCCAAAGATAGAACTCAGGCACGTGATGCAGAAATTTGATGAGAAGAACAGTGATATAAGTTTATATTTGCTGTTGTTTGAGAGGCAAGCCGAGTGGGCTCAAATAAAACGGGAAGATTACGTGTCTCATCTATTAGGATTATTACCAACGGATATAACTCAACTCATCGCTCGAGAGCCAATCGAGAAAGTTAAGGACTATGACCATATCAAAAGTTTGTTAGTGAAACGATTTAAACTCAGCCCGGAAAAATTCAGGCAAAAGTTTATGACTCATTTTAAAAGACCGGAGACTACCTGGTGTGATTTTACTTACGAGCTTAAAAATTATTTTGAGCAATGGATTCAAGGATTAGAAGTAACTACTTTTGAAAGTTTGTCGGGTTTAATCATAACAGAACAGATAAAGCGGAAAGTACCCGCGGATATTAAAGAACATTTTATTGATGTTTGGTCACAATTCACGAATCCAAACGAAACTGCAAGCAAATTAGATGATTATGAAAATGTGCGATTGAACAGTGTGAGGAAAAAGAAAGAATTATATCAAGAGAATAACTTTTCTAAACATCAAACCTACGACGAAAGAGAAGAGAGACATTTTTCGGAACGGAAATATATACCCCCACAACAACGAGAATTCAGAAATAAAAGCTTTCATAAAAACGAAACTACAAATTCAAGGAAAGTAACAAGAGACTGTTACGTTTGTGGATTGTCGCATTTTGCTAGAGACTGTCCAAATAGACATAAAAAATCGCAGTTGAGAGAATCTGTGGCAGAAAAGAAACGGGAAGACATTTTAACAGCGGAAATTCAGTCGGAATTAATTAATGGTGAAAAAAACTTAAATGTCAACCCTTTACAATACGTTGATATTTGTGTGGACAATAGAGAACTGAAAACCCTAGTTGACTCTGGTGCTATGATACCAGTTTTAAATTCAAATTATGTGTCAAGTGAACAAAAAGAAAAAGGAAAAATCATTTTAACAAGTGCATTTGGAGAAAGGATTAACGCTACTCTTTCGAGTTTTCAAATATCATTAAAAGATAAAAACAACGAAGGATTTTCAAGGCCTATTGAGATAGTTGCAGCTGTCACGGATAGAATTCAAGAGCAGTTCATCCTCCCCCCCCTCTGTATTAAACTTATTGGGGGAAAGCATAAACCACAGCAGCAGCCAAAACCCGTCTGTGTTGGAGGCGCCGATGGAAGAGAGCTTTGATGAATTTATGATTTGTTGTGGTGTGGGTCAGAGCGAAGAACTACCGAGCGGAAATGAAAGCAATTCTTTGGATAAGAAAAACAAAATTAATGCATTGAAAAAAGAACAGAAAAAATGTGATACTTTGCAGTCGGTAAGAAGAAATGTATCTCTTGGAAAAGGAAACTTTTTTATGAATGATGAATTAATATTCCACAGGGATAAAATATTAGGCGAAAAAGTGAATCAGTTGGTTTTGCCCAAAAGTAAGAGACAGCAAGTTCTTAAATTAGCCCATGAATCAATTTTCGGTTGCCATATGGGATTAAAAAAGACGAGTGAAAGAATTAAATACAGTTTTTATTAGCCAAATATGACGGATGATATTAAAAACTTTTGTAAATCTTGCAAAGAATACCAGTTGAGGAGTCCGGAAAAAATGATTGATAAAATTCCTATCACTCCTGTTCTCCGTCCGGAATTGCCGTTTGAGATAGTAAATATAGACCTAATAGGACCCATTGAACCTCCTTCTGCTCGTCGGCATAAGTATGTATTATGTCTAATGGACCAGCACTCTCGATGGCCGGAGGCTATCCCTCTTCGTTCGTTAACGGCTAAAGCTACGTGTAATGCTTTATTGGAGATATTTATGCGGACTGGAATACCCAATGTTATCGCAAGTGACAATGGAACGAACTTTATTTCTAAGTTAACCCAGGAATTCATGAAAAGATTAGGTTGTGCTCCCAGATTTACGACGCCTAACCATCCAGCTGGAAATGGTCTTATAGAGAGATATAATAGGGTGTTCAAAAATTCACTTCATCACATTATCAGAACTGATCCGAGTAACTGGGATAAATACATTCCGTATATGCTTTTTGCGTACAGGGAAGTTCCTAACTGTACGACGGGTGTTTCGCCATTCAAGTTGATGTATGGACGTGAAGCCAGAGGACCTCTCAGTGTCCTAAAGTCGAGCTGGTGTGGTGATATTGCCATTCCGTTAAACATGGAGAAATCAGTTGTGGATTATTTGCAGGAGCAAAAAATAAACTTAGAAAGAGCTGCCGAGGAAGCATCCCTCATCGCTTCTGGTAAACAACAGGCATATGCAGAATATTTTAACCGCCGAACCGCTTCTAAGGAATTTAAGCCAGGTGACCAAGTTTATTTATTAATACCTGATTCATCTAACAAATTGTATGCCCGTTGGACTGGTCCCGGAGAAGTTATCGAGCATTGCCCTCCACATTCATATAAAGTAAAACTTAGCGATGGAAAAATTCGGCATTGTCATGCAAATAAAATTCGGAAATACTATCCAAGAATTAATGCTGTAGGCATGATCTTTGAAGATGATGCAGACTTTGGAGAAGTTTATTCATCTCCCAGTTGTAAAAATGTATGTTCCTGGAAGGAAATATTTAATCAAGTGGATTTGCGACATCTTTCTGAGGGAGTGAAAGGTCAAATCCTGAACTTATTGCGGAATCATCGTTCAATCTTTACCGGACAAGTTAGAGTTGCAAAGGTTGGTCATCACAAGATAAAATTAGAAGACGGTAAAGAAAGGAAAAAACCTTATGTGTACAGAATTCCCGAAGCGTTGAAACCTCAAGTAGACTCCCAAATCGAAGAACTCCTTAAACTGGGTCTAATCGAAGAGAGCTCAGCTGACATAGCTTATCCTATAGTCTGTGTAAACAAGAAGGATGGATCTATCAGGATGTGTGTGGATTATCGAGCTTTGAATGCAGTGACTAAAACCGATGATTTCCCAATGGAAGACGCAACAGAATTAATATATTCTATAGGACAGGCAAATGTAATTAGTGTGTTGGATCTTTTGAAGGGATACTATTCGCTTCCCATGGAAGAAGATTCGCGGGATTATACATCTTTTAAGACCCATAGAGCTCAGTATCGTTTTAAGGTAATGCCTTTTGGACTGAAAAATGCAGCGGCAACTTTTCAAAGGGAAATGAACAAAGCATTGTCGCCATACAGAGAATTTTGCCGCGCTTATATTGATGACATTGCTATATTCTCTAATGATATTCCCTCTCACTTGGAACACCTTCATGTGGTGCTGGATAAATTGGAAGAGCTGCAATTCACTGTTAATCTTCCAAAGTGTGCTTTCGCGAAATCTGAAATTTCATACCTGGGACATATAATTGGCTCAGGAAAGCATCAAGCTGATCCAGCTAAGTTAGAAACGATCTCTCATTTGCCCGTACCTGAAACCAAGAAACAACTACGTAGTGCTCTTGGCCTGTTCAACTATTATCGTGATTATATTGCGAATTTTGCCGAGATTGCCTTTCCATTAACGGAACTAACAAAGAAAAGAAGCCCTGATGTATTGCCTTGGTGTGAAATGCATCGTGTTGCTTTTGAAAAATTAAAATCAGCATTACTACACGCTCCTACTCTAAATACTCCGAATATGAGCAAACCCTTTGTGATTTATTGTGATGCCTCGTCAATCGGGATTGGCTCGTGTTTATCACAGATTGTTGATGGAAAAATGTGCCCTATAGCTTATGCAAGTCAAAAATTAAACAAAAGCCAACAATCTTGGTCGACAATTGAACGCGAAGCATTTGCTATAGTTTGGAGCTTGAAAAAGTTTGAAACCCTTGTGTTTGGATCCGAGATCCACATTTTTACCGATCATAACCCCCTTCCTTATCTGACCAAGTGTGCTCCTCAGTCATCTCGACTACAAAGGTGGGTTTTCGCCTTGCAGAGATTCAACATAACATTAAAACATTGCCCTGGTTCTAAAATGCCGCATGCTGATGCTCTGTCGCGTTTGTTACCAAAATAGACTGAAAAACATTTTTTTGAACTAATATCATTTTTCTATTTTATATATCAATATGTGATTAATGACTATTAAATAATAATAATTTGTGCTTCATATTTATATATAATTAGTTTAATGGTTCTTTATTGATTATCATTTTCTTAATATGTTGAATAATTGGTATTCGCAAATTTGGTTAAGAGTATTATGTGCTAACTATTTGAAATAGGATTAGTTATTGGAAAATAACTTTTTCTAGTGTTTGTTATAAATTTTCAATTAGCAGTTTTAGTTATGTTTGAAATATCATCTGAGTAATGTTTATCAAGTAAAATCCTTTCTTAATTATGTATTAATGTTTACTAAATGATTATATTCATTATAAATTTGTGTTTATTAGTTGATAAGTGATTATACACATTATTAAGTATATATATTATTAATGTATATTAACTGATAAGTGAAATTCGTATTATCAGGATGGTATTTGTATAAAATCGTGCATTTCTTATTTTTACCACATTGCTCTTTTAAATGTTTGTTAGTAATTAGATCTTCATTTGAGGTAGCTTTGCATTTGTATATGTATTTATTTTTACTTGGATAATTTGATGGTATTAGATACGTTTGAAAATCCAATTCATCAATTTAATTCAGAGATGTGTTTATGATTTCATATAAACACTACTCTTACGTTGGGGGTGTAGTGATTGGATTTTCGAAGCGTTAACAAAATAAATGTTCATAGATGGCGCTAGGCAACTAGCGCCAGTGTAATGGAAAGAGTGAGATCATTCGAGTGTTAGCTCTTAGCGAGGGAGTTGCTGCGCAGAGTAACTCCAACGAATCTGGAATAAAATTGTTAAGTTTTTCTATTTGACTATTTTTTTTTCTAAGCACTCACGAACCAGCCACGACACTTATCAAATTTTTTTTGAAGTTTGATTACTGTAAAACGTAAACTAAGTCGTTCTTCATTTTCTCCCAGTCACCTCTATATTTTTTAATGGCAATATTTACACCTTTTAAAATTTTAAGGTGTTTTCAAGCTTTTTTAATCTATACTTATAATAAAGCTCAATGTGTGTGTGTGTGTTGGCGCTCTACAGGCCAGACCGCTGGACCTACAGTTACCAAATTTGGCACATGTATAACTTGGAGGTCCGGAATGTGCACCTCAGAGCCCTAATTTCGAATTTTTAATTAGAATTTGAATTAATTAAAATTTAAGCGAAATTTCGACGTTTTTCCGCTATAACCTCCGAAAATATTACTGCCCAAGCATGATTTTTATATCAATTTAAAGATAAAAAAATTAGCTTTCTAACGGTATCAAAGTTTTTAATTTATAACGTAAGCTTCTATTTTTAACGAATTTTTAAAGAAATATTTTAACCATGTTTTTAGCACGTGACTGGATAAAATAAAAGAATGCCGGAAGTTCAAATAAAAAAAACTATCTTCGCAAAATAAATCTAAAGAAATGCAGCTTTCAGCACGTGACTGGATAAAAAAAAAATATATAAAATGTGATATTTTCTTTAAAAAATAAATGCAAAGCAAAGGTTTCTACAATCGTTTGCAATATCTATATCATTAACTCAATAAATCTTCTTTATTTACGGTAAACCTGATTGAATTTAGACAGGATATGCATTGAAGTCCCGACTTAATGGCATATTTATGAAATCGTTTGCAATATCTGTATCAATAATTTAACACTTTTTTTTTCTCTTTCTCGCTTTCTTTAAAAAAAAACATATTTAATATTTTGGCAACATCATCGAATTTTTTTTTTAATATTTTGGAAGCATAACCGATGGTTCAAACTGACTGATTTATAAAATTAAAGAATATTATTAGGAAAAGGTGTACTTTTAGAACTTTCCGTCCATCATCTTAAAGAAAATATTAATTTCAGGCCAATACATGCCCGGAATTCCTTCAAGGCTAATGAATATGTCATTTAATTGAAAATTTTTGAACGAATTACTCATGGCGAGCCAGCTGGTCGCCAAAGGCGGCTAGCATACTATAAGACTTTAAATTATATTAGGATCATTAATATTTTGAAGTTTTCTACTGTTACTCATTATGTATCTGGCGTGCATTTAATGCCATGCACTATGAAACTAGAGTGTTGTCTGTAGTCCATATTTTCTTTAAAATAACATTAATTAAATAATATTTAAATGCCCGAATTTGGCCACCTATGGCGAAAATTTTGATTTCAATTTATAGAAATAATTATTTGAAATCTTAAATGCAATTTCTATTAAAAAATTTGCCATGATTAGCAAATTGAAGTGGATAAAATAAATGAATAATTTGTATGTTGGATGAAGATTTAAGACATTATATCAAAATCGTCTTGCTTCTTTTTTTTAATATCTTGAAAGTGAATAGAAACACGCTTAAATAAGCCTATTATGAATTACTGTATCAAAGAAAAAGGTGATACTGTATGCATTCACAATCATTTGTAAATATACCCTTACTTTTTATTGTACATCATTCAGCTCTATAAATACTTTGACAAATAAACAATTGTGTGTGTATATGAACAGTACTCGAGTTTTCTTTACACATAGAGCAATTCGAGATTCTGGCCAGCTGCAAAAAGTGAGAGTCAATTAACGAACTGCAATAAATCAGCATAATAAAAGGCAATAACACTCAGGTAATTTTAAAATGTCCAAATCTATCTCATTTAATTGAAACATATAGGACAGCATGGCTACATAGAAATATTCAATAAATTTACATGAACCTAGAGATATCCTTCTATGTTAGTATTTATTAATTAATGTATGCATTTTCCAAATAGAAATAACAAACTATCGATTATTAGTAGAGAATCAATTTTTGATAGAAATTCGTTCCTTAAAGAGAATAATAATTGCACTCTCAGTGAATTAATGAGAACTCATTTCCTCAGTCGAAAACTAAAGCAGAATTAACAGTAACAGTGAAAAAAAAAAGAAAAGAGTAATTTCAATTTTGATTTCCTTCTCCAATAAAAAAAAAATATTATACTGAGTTATTAAATCACCGCTACAGTAAGAAATTCCTGATATTTCTATTACAGCAGTTTTGGTAAGCAATGATATAATTTGACTGAGGAGTTGGCAGTTGATCTTCCATCTCAAATAGGTGAGATGGAGAAAAGTGTATGAAGCTGTGAACAGTTTGAGAAGAAATAACAAAGTTGTAATAAAACTAATTTTATTACACTCAGAGCATTTTTGTCCCCGTTTCCATTATTAATACATCCCCATTCGCATATTATGACGGAGAACTCAATTAGAATTTCTAACATATCAAAATAGGTTCGTATGGTATTACGCAGTTCTTGCATCACACCGTCAACTTGACAAAGCAAGACAAACAATGTGAGCTTCTTTATTTCTTTCAAGGTCAAATTTCAGTCTTTGGCATTCCTTCATTTTTACTTCTCTTTCTGTAATATTGGTTTTTTTAAAAAAATATTATTGATTTTTTTACAGAATATCTTGTTCATGATAATGGTCCTGGAAAATGTTAAAAATGGAGACGTTTATTCAATCTCTTCAAAATCGGCTGCACAAAAGGTGACGGTGATCCAGAAGAAGTTCTGACACATCGACAGAGAAAAGTTTTGATTTGCATGTAAAATGCATTTCAGAAAATTGAGATTTACTGCACATATGGTCCTTGGTGGATTCGGAATTTCCAGTTTCATTTCATTTGTTTTCGTTACCTGAAAAAAAAAGAGTTACGAACTATGTAATAATACTGGGAAAAAGCATAACATAATTTAATAGCAATTACATGACCTTGTCGATTATACAGTGAAAGAGTGACGCACTTTGCGGCTTTAGGCGAAATACAAAGTCCTTTTGTTTAATAAATTGATTAATTTAATTTCACATTTCAACATTTTTTAAAAACTTTTTAATAAGTCAATGATTTGTATAAAGTTAATTTTTCACTTTAGCAATTTTGTAAAAATTATTATTATTATTTTTATTTGCTTATTAGCATTCCCACAATATGGTGTCAGCATAAGCTTATTGTTCTTGAATACTGTAATAACTAAGTGATTGCTATGAAACAAATTAAAACATTACCAATTTTACCTGGCAAAGTTAATGTTATACAGGTATTTTTTATTCGAAGTATTTTTATTTATTTAGTAAATTGTTTACTGTGATTACGCCTTTTTAGTCGATTTGCTTGCGCCCTCCTCAGTTCAGCGGTCTTTTAAATCTGCTAACTTGTTAATCTGCTATTTGTAATAAATATTACTTTCTGCTCTTATTTTTTACTTGACTGTTTGAGACATTATCATTTTTTCTGGGCGTATAAACTATATAACTGGAAATACATTAGATGTAAAATAGAATTACGGGCATAATTTGTTATTTGCATCCATAGTTGCTGTTTTTCTGTAATGAGCTGATACAAGATACTTGGCTTTGAGACCAGGAGGATCGTTATTTGAGGTCAGATTGCGATGATAATACGATACGCGTTTTGTCATGTGGAATATTTTATCTGCCATTCGAGATCAAATGTCTTCACGTTGGTGTTTGAAATATCGATCCCATAGAATTCTGAAAAATTTAAGGTACATTTTCACAACTCATTTTATTTTCAGAAGATATTTTAATATATTCATACATGTTACAATAAAAGCATTTGAGATAAAAAGAAATAATAGGCACAAAACATGTTCATTTTAACCAGGATTTAAAAACTTAATATGAATAATTTATTCTTAAAGGTTTTAAATTAACATATGCTTTAAAAAAACCCTCTTTCAAAATTAGCAATTAAAGCTGAAACATCTTTTTTTTTAATTTTCTCGTTTTAAAGTTAAATCCAATTTTTACTGTCATGTATATTTTTTAAAAATATGTATATACATTTAAGATTTCTTTGCAGTGTTAAATTGCATGAAACAATTATGATTTTATATTATATTTGTGTGTAACATTGGATAAAAAACACTTAAACTCCAGCAAAATTTTACATTACTTCAATTTTATTCTATTTTTTTCATTTGAATACAACCCACAATGCATTGCATAACTGCTGTCAACTTAAATGAAAATTAACAGAAAATGCAAGCATTGACATAATATTCATGAGTGTAGGCAATTCAATTCTATTAATTATGAAGATGACACCTTAAAACACAGAATATATCCTGTCCTATCCAAAACATTTAGGAACATCAGTTACATATATATTGAAAAATGTTGCTCCAATGAACTGTTTAGTTATATCAAAAAGTAATTCCTTTGTTTCAGAAATAGTCAGTGTGGTTACATTTACGAGCTACATTAAAGCAGCACTAAGTCTACTTTCAGGCAAAACTCGTAATTTTGAACCTTGGTTTGATAGCAAGGGCCGGTCTTACATGAGCCGGTAATTCTATTTTTGTGTTGCATCACCAGTGTGCTTCCAGCCAGTTATATGGTGTTTCTTGACTAGAATCGAGCACTGAATTTGAAACTCTCTAGTAGCGAAGCCAGGTCATCACTTACAATTATTATTTTCTGTTTTAAAAAAAGGATTCTAGACAGTTCATTTCTCTAAAGAAAAGCCATAAACTTTCATTAGACGCTGTTAAATGCGATATAAAAGTGTATTTCTAATAGTTGTTAGAATTTTATAACCAATAACTTTTTGCTGAGGCTTACAAAAAGTATATTTTCATATTAGTAAATTTTTAAAAAAATATGAAAAACACAGTAAAATTAATTGTATCGCCTCTTTATGAGATTTATAATTCGTGATTTCAATATTACAAATTTTTTAATGTCTCATGTATTGAAATAATTTTTAATATAAATGCTTCAATCAAGATTTTGAAACATTGCATAAAAGATGACGCATGTCAAATAAAAAACCTTCTAATTCTTGTAATAAATGTGTCATTTTTCATTTTGAAGTTAATTCCAAAATCGTTTCATATAATATTGAAAATAAAAAGAATACATAGTGATGAACGATTTCCGAAACAAAAATTGCTACTCTCTATATAAATTTCACAATAAAATTATGATTTCAGGATTCATAGAAAACTGCAATCAGATATCCGTATTATGGATTTTCCAGATAAAATTATTCAAGCAAATTGCTTGCAGAAAAATATAGCAGTGATAGAAAATTAAAATAAAATTTACATTTTTAAAGCTTTTATTAAACTTAAGCTCACCTAAATTCTGAACACAGGCGAGGTAATAAGAGCCAGATGCATCCTCCATATTCTTGAGTGTGAAGGATAAAAGGTCTCCACTTTCAGTAACCACAAGGTGGTCTCTATCCAGCCAACCGGATCTTTTTGTCCACGCGTATAAACAAATGATTTTGCTTGAGGAATATAAAAATAAAAATGTTTAGGTCCCTTAAAAACACTATAAAATAATATAAATACATAAAAAGCATTTAGATTTTTTAAAAAATATATATAGGTTCTATAAAATAGATATATTCGCCAAAATTTGTAAAGATCAATATTTTAGATATTAATGGTAATGTTTCACTAGTAAACCTTTTTCTTTTCAATAAAAACTACCTCATTTTTTCAGAATAAGTTGTTAATCTGAAAGTCTACGACGATCTTAATTTCTTTTCAATAACTTTTTCATATTTAAGGAACTTCGACATTCAGACGTTGAGGCGTATCGTACGTTGTATCGTATGGGTTTCCGTTTTGATACATCATTCATATAATAATAAGATGAAGAAAAAAAGAAAAAAGAAATGGTCTTATATTAAAAAAATGCCTTTCCAGAAGAAAAAATAGACAAACTGTCCCCCCCCTCAGCGCAACAATAACAACAACAAAAATTGCTTGTTGTTTTGAAAAGAAATGTAATTTTCTTCAAAAACTATTTATTAATGCCATTAAATTTTCAAAAATATTATATTCTAAATTGTTTTAGAATTCATACTTTGAATAGGAGAAAAAGAAGGAAAAAGAAGTTGTGATAGTAGAGGTAATTTAGATTTTACCGTCAATCGCTATTGCTAGTGGGTGCCTAGGCAGTGCACATTATGAGTCCCCCCTCACACATTTAAAAAAACTGGCTAGTTAATTTTTATATATAAGCTGCAACATTTTTTCCAACACATATTTAACTAACTTAAGAGTTAAAATTTTCTTAAAAAACGCACCAGAAATATTTGATATGATCTCTTGAAATATAAATAAATATCTTTACTTTCAGGGAAATAATAAATTCAAACTGTTCTGTAAGAAACGTCGTTTAGTTGCTTGGAGAAAATAACTGGCAGCATATGGACCAACCACATTCGAATACACTGAACAAGTATATACTGAATGTATTCTACCAGTGGGTTCTTACTTCCAATCAAATATTGAAGCCCGTTTTATTAACCAAATATATTGTGAGTACTATAGTAAAATGACATCTCATGTTTTCAATTAAAATATTCATGGCTCAAAATTACGAGGTATGTACCCCAATAGCCCCAGTGTAACTTAACAACGGGACGTAAATATAACTAAAATAAACTAAACAACTGAAACATTAAACTGAAAAAGTGTCTGTAAAACTAAATTATTCGTTTTAATTCTCGTATAATTATTTAATCTTATGACTTTAATAAATCTTTTTACAAGATCGCCACCAAATAAAAGGCATCGAAGTGCAAAAGTTAAATGATCTGAATGAGCAGTCATTGGAGTGGAGTCAATTTTAATGGAATAATATTCACTTTGCTTCAGTTTCACTTTTTATTTTATTTACCACTTTTTGAACTTAAGCGCTATGAATTCCTCAAATGTTGTTTTTGATAAATAATTGGTTTGATCTTGACTAGTATTGACAGGTTTTTCTACTCATTAAAAAATTTCCGTATTCTGAAATTAAATCCAAAATCCTGAAAATTTTTCCTTTGGGAGTAACAAAAAGATCTAACTTTTCCTTTGCTTCTGAAAATCCTATCATTAGTAAATATTCTAAAAAACTAACGCAAAATTTTTTTAATGCAAATATGTTTCAAAATATTGTGCCGGTAATTAAATTCTTTTGAATACATTAGATATATTGAAGAATAAATTTTTTCCAAAGATTTACCTCGCAGCATAACAAATTTTTTTTGAAAATTTAAAAAAATGTTGTCTTTGAACTCTCTATTATTTTCAGAGTTCTGCATTTCTTGTGCCACTGTTACATTCCTTAAAACTTTCAGACATAGTACATAAAATACATAGTAATCAGATCAAGCATGTTTGAGCTTTAATTATCCATAACTTTTTACTTTAACTGTTAAATTCTTTGATACACTTCTTAGATATTAATCTACAGACTCCCCGTTTACAAAATGCTGTTAACTTCAAATAGCTTAATACTTGTTAGAAATTATTGATTGAACATTGTTCAAAATTTAACTGTCGATCTTTAATTCAAGATTTTAGAAACCCTCATAACACAAAGTAATCCAGGGAGAAAAAATTTATTTTTCAAGAAATCTGGATTTTTTTCAAGATTATGAGCGCCATTATCATTGAGTAAATTTCCTTTTGTTTTGTTCCCTTATTTGAATTATCACTTAATAATACCTGACACTTTTCAACAGAAATAAACTATTATCAAAACTGCATTGTCTTAACAACTAATTAGATTAGGTTGTTTAGGTTAGCAGACATCGTTGTGGGCTTGAGCAGAATTATGGTGATTTTTGCCTTGACTGATACAGCAACTATGCAATAATTTCTGCTTAATTTACTCTCTAAAATTAATCTTCTAATCACTGGAACTCCGGGTTCTCTGTAACTTTAACTTCTGAGTTCCCTAAAGAATATTAAAAACTATTAAAGTATCATTAAAACATTAAAAACTCTTACGCCTACTTTTTCAAATCACGTTTTACACAAACATAGATGCATGTAATGTTTCTGAATAAATCTGTCTGGGACCCTAATGTAACGATTCAGCTTCTTCCCGGTCTGCTCATGGTGGGTTTTTTTTCTCACGCTCCATAATTGCCAATTCCAGATTGGACTCCTTAATGTCTAGGGTTTATGGCAATGTAATTACTTACAGATGGACAGGTGGAGAACCCTCCTTCTAAGAACGGACATCTAGCCCCTTAGAGGGAGACGAGATAAAGGACCACCCGTGCTCTAATCGTGTCTGCGACACAGATGTGCAGCCTGCTTTGTTTCCCGTAGTGAACATTCCATGAACATTCCTGTGGTCAATGGTAGACCATTGAAATTTTTCTGAACGACAATTGGAGAATCACTAGCCCAAATGCTCCAATGGGGAGTCGAAGGAAAAGGAGGGAGGGTCGAAGGAAGAGAGAAAGAGGTGAGGTTTTTGGAGACCCGGGATGGAGACTCCGAGCGTTTGAGAGAAGATTCCACCCGAGGAATTCATTGGATTCCTGGAACTAATCCCGGTACCTGCGCTAGACTAGACGGCTGGTTAACTGTTCTCGTGAGTTTCTCCGAAAGATCTCGAACTATTAAGAAACTCGAACTAAGAAAGAACTATTCTCGTGGTGTTCCACATGGACATTTTATTTAACCTAGATAGTATTTTTTGTCTGTAACTTAAAGCTGTCATAAAGTACTTAATTATAAAACGCTAACCTTTATTTCCTCGGACCAGATCAAGACGTTACACTAAGCAGCTGCCTAGTCTGAAATCTCCCACTGTGTAGCCTAATTCTTTATTCGTCGGAGATGCATAATCTAGAGTTTACATGATGACTGACTGTTTAAGTCAACTTCATATCTATAAATATTTTCTAGCCCTTATTTGTTTTCAAAAAATGTCTCAAAGAAGTTTTTCTTTAAAATTTCATTAAAAAAAAAAAAAAAAAAAAAAAAACCACGCTAAATGTTCCGCTCATTGGTGTTCCGAGGAAAAAACAAATATTTTCACTTACTACTGCACAGCTTCGAATTCCTCTTTCGAGTTATAACAACAAACTTTGAACCTTGTGTCTGCTTGATGAAAAAAACGGATTCTTTTGAGTCTTCTAATTGTAAAAGACTTTTTTTTCTTGACGTTATGCACTTCCATTATATTCTGCAGTTGAAGAAAATGACCGTTTATTTTAAAGAAAATCAATGTCGGCCTTCTCTAAAAACTGTATCAAAAAGATTATTATATTTTTACAAAAAGACATAAAATTATTGGAATATTTAATATGTCAATAAAACGACTAAATTAAATATTTTTCTTAAAAATGCAAATTTCTTAGAAATAGAAATAAGGAATATAATTTGAAGTATAATCTGTAACGGAATTTATGGTTGTTCAGAAAAGTTTCCTATGAAAATTCTGTGAACTGTTTTCTTAAATAATGGCCTCCAAAATTTATTAGCCATTTTTATGAAACAGGAACTTTAAAAAACTTATGTCTATTTATGTTTATGTTGTTGAAAATGTCATAAAAAATGCACAAATGCTCCGCAAAAATAGGTTGTTACTTTTGGAGCACATTGTATTACATAAGGAAACATTTTTTTAATTTCAGAAGGTTAAGCCAAGGTTTAGATAAAGTAATTAAAAAAAATATAATTTAATAAAACATTGGCGATATCTGTAATTAGAATTTTTTTTTTCAGACTAAACTTTTTCCACTCTTGATCTTCTTATTGAAGGAAGGGGGTTCCGTTTCAGCCATGAAAGTTTTCATACTTACTCCACCATCCCCCAGTTCAAGGGGGGAAAGCCTTTACAGATTGACAATTAAAAACAAATTTTATTAAAAAGCAATTTGGCGGCTATTATAACATCTTTGAAATCGAATTCATTTCTTTAATAACTTTTGATTTCGACGCAAGAAAGAAATTTCCTGGACGTTCTTTAAAAAGTAACAACATGGTAAAAATGTGATTAAGATTTCAATTTGCAAATTAAAGTGGCGCAATATTAAAATTGAGAATATTTAAACTTTTTCAGGAGAAAAGAGAATGAGTTTTCAAAAGAACTGAATATTCCTGCAGTATTATCAGTATCTAATTGTGGTTTAAAAACTAAGAAGGCTATTCTTACTAGATTTCACACAGTTTCAAACCGGAATGTCAATGCAACAAACCCCTAATTAGTAATTCACTTTTTTCAATTGGGTTTTTGATTTCTTTTTGTCACATAAATAAATATCTTTTCCTTCCAAATTTTTAAAACAATTTCGTACTTAATGATGTAAAATTCTGTTTGAAAAATAACAAATGGAATTTTTAAAAATTATTTTTCATCAGTAAGATTTGTAAGGATTTTCTATACAATAAAGTCATTTTTCTTGACTGACGTTCCATGCATGATTCATATAAACTGTTAGCTATCATCGTATTTATAATACTTGCATCGTTTCAACATAATATAAAGTAATCACAATGCTTTTTTACAAATAAATAAATAAAACTTAAAAATGCAGGAAAACGGATTGCCTTTTCAACTTGTTTTTTTTTTTTTCAATAAAAAGCAATTAGCCAATTCTCACAAATAATTAAAAAATGAGGAGGGGAAGTTATGAGAAGCTAATTAAACAATATCGATTTCATGCAATTGATAGAGTGAAGGAAATGGATTCAGAAAAATAGCATTGATTTCTGCTATTTACTTTTACTTTGACTTTAAAAACACGACAATATCTATCAATATTTTAACTTCATAACAAAAGTTTCATAACAACAGAGTGACTATTATTTCTGCTGTTAGTATTTCCCTAAATTCTTTTTGATATTTCCAAATTTTTAAAAAGAATTCCTTGATTTTTCAGATGTATTTAATATCCTCAAAACGATGCTGCTTAATTATTTTTCCTTATTTATTTCAAAAAATGTTCTTAATTGTACCTATAAAAATGCTCTACGTTTCTTAATAAAAATCAATGTAAAATAAAATTTAATCATCTGAAAATAAAACAAAAAACACCATTTTCCCATTACTGAATTTCAGATTAGCTTCAATTATGTAAAATACCTCCCTTTTTTTTGAAAAAAAAAAAAATTAAGCCATTCTAGAAGTCATACGCCACTCTGGCCAAACTTTCAGTTAAAGAGTCAGAAGTCAGAACTATTTGTTCAGTGTTACTCAAAAAAGATGCAGTACAAAAACAATGCACATTGACAGACTGCTAAAGAATGAAATTATTTGTTTCCTATTCAAATAGTTTATCAACACACAAATCAGAATTGTATAATAATTCTATTTAAATATATCTTTTAAAATTAGAAAAGGAAATCACTGCATCAAAATAAGAAAAAGTATACAATGTTATTAAGAAGAGCCATTATGATATCATAATAGAATTAACTTTTAGCCCAACAACACAGAAAAAAAAATCAACAGCATATTGGTTAAAGCAGTGATTCTCAACCTGTGGGGCGCGCCCCCCTAGGGGGGCGTGAGAACTCTTGTGGGGGGGCGCGAGCATATCCAAGAGAAAATGTTATTTAAAAAAATTGATT
>JAPMOQ010045890.1:0-15890 GCA_026543055.1 Argiope trifasciata | reverse complement strand
ATCCTAAATACCATGTAGGAGCGAACCACTGGAACGGATTCTACTCTAGTCGCAGGTGGATCAGATGGTGTATCAACATCTTGATCCAAATCGGGATCGAAAAACAGATCTCCGATTGAGGGTAAGTGGGGGAACATGTAATATTTCAACAGTTCCAAGATCGTCCATAGGACAATCCATCCAATGATGGCCGTAGCCTCATTGAAACAAAACACACCAAGCATAGCTCAGCAAAAAAAAAGTCACTCAACGATCAGTTGCAAAAAGAGAAATGATTCTTAACAGAGCATCAGAAGGTGTATTCATTGTTTCATCTATTATATTGTTTGTATTTTGTACCTTTGTTTAGCATTAAACAGTAATATTTCTGCTGACAACAATAATAAAAGTGATTGTTGAAACCTTCTACATCCAATAATAACTGAAATATAATGATTATTACTAAGTTAACAATGATATAAATATAATAATCAAGAGTAGGATACTAGAGAGGGGCAGAGAGAGGAGTTAATATTTAATTAAATTATGTGGGTTTTAATTTATATATTTTTTCGAATATTAACTAAATTTTTCAAGAGGGGTTTAAAATGAATGCTGTAGATCCAGATTAAAATTTTGTAAAATTGTGTTGACTAAAATTTGAGAACTAATTTATTTTTCACTTATTACTTAAAATATTAAGTTTCAGCCTTGTGCTGTATTTAAGGTAAATTGCCATTTCATCATTAATTAAACAAACGATGTAGAAGGTAAAAGAAAAGTGAAAGAAAAAGGGAAGAAACGCGTAAAAATATGCTGAAAGATAAATTTCCTGCAAAAGTAATGCAGAAAAAACACCATTTCAAGAAGCACTAATTTTCAAAATCCCTTACATCAGCGTTTAATACTTCGTAGAATAATGAAGAAAACCGAATATGTATATTGGACTCTCTTCCTTGAAATGAACCCCAAATGTTCATACCAAATTAATGATCAGACCAATTATCAGATAAAGTAGCAGTATTTGTGCAATCTTACTTGAAATCTCAGATTCTCATCTCAATTAGTTTGGAGTTGTATAAATACACAGAGTTTATCTAAGGCGTATTCTGAAATATACACATGTTTTGAATTATGTTTAAGAATACATCTACTGGTTCTAAGATGTAATAAAGTTGGAAGATGTGATTTATTTAGGGCTATTATATATAGCATATCATAATCTTCAAAGGATATATCTGATAGATATCTGCTCTTATCGTGATATGTTTAAGAAAATAAATCAGAAACAGCAATTTGATTGAAATATTGCAAAAATGATTTAGAAAAAAATGAGTTACTCCTTTTCCGATAAACAACTAAGTGGTCTAAAATTTATAAAAGACTGCATCACTTAGCGCTGTAACCATTTTTTGTAAGATAAAAGAGCTTTTCCCAAACTCTTCTTTTTAACATACACCGAAATACATTCATACATATTAACATAAATAATACACTGAAGTGACAAAAGTCATGGGATAGCAATATGCAAATAAACAGATGGCAGTAGTATCGCAGCGAAAAAGTATAAATGCGCATTTCGTTTTCCAGAGCTTTCATTTGTGTTCAAGTTATTCATGTGAACAGGTTTTTCGTGATTTATGGCGGCACGACGAGAATTAACAGACTTTGAACGGGGAGTGTTAGTTGGAGCTAGACGCATGGGTCATTCCATTGCGGATATCGTTAGTGAATTCAACATTCCGAGATCCACAGTATCAAGAGTGTGCCGAGAGTATGAAATTTCAGGCATCACATCCCATCATGGACAGCGCAGTGGGCGACCACCTGCACTTAACGACCGAGACTGCCGACGTCTGTGTAGAATGGTCAATGCTAATAGACACGCAACACTTCGTCAAATAACTGCAGGAATCAATGTGGGACGTACGAGGGACGTGTCTGATAGGACTGTGCGGCGAAATTTGTCTTCCTTGAGCTATGACAGCAGAAGACCGACTCGAGTGCCTTTACTGACAGCACGACATCGCCTGCAGCAACTCTCCTGGGCTCGTAAGCATATCGGCTGGTCCCTAGACCAGTGGAAAACCGTGGCGTGGTCAGATGAGTCACGATTTCAGTTGTTACGAACTGATGGTAGAGTTCGAGTGTGGCGCAGACCCCACGAAGCCATGGACCCAAACTGTCAGCAAGGCACTGTTCAAGCTGGTGGTGGCTGCATAATGGTGTGGGCTGTTTTTACATGGCGTGGACTCGGTCCTCTGGTGCAACTGAACCGATCATTGACTGGAAATGGTTATGTTCAGCTGCTTGTAGATCACTTGCAGCCATTCATGGACTTCACGTACCCACACAACGATGTGGTTTTTATGGATAACAATGCGCCATGTCACCGGGCCAGAACTGTTCGCGATTGGTTTGAAGAACATTCCGGACAATTCCAGCGCATGATCTGGCCACCTAGATCGGCCGATATGAATCCCATCGAGCATTTATGGGACATCATCGAAAGGTCCGTTCGTGTCCAAACTCCTGCACCATCCACACTTTCACAATTATGGACGTCTATACAGACAGCATGGCACAATATTCCTGCAAAGGACTTCCAACGACTTGTGGACTCCATGACACGTCGAGTTGTTGCACTTCGCCGGGCAAAAGGAGGACCGACACGATATTAACAGTCATCCCATGACTTTTGTCACTTCAGTGTATCAGCCAATCTTTCTTTGAAACATCTGCACCAGGAGGTGGTAGGAGGATTAAAAACCATTCCATTCTTTTTGTTTTGATAAAATAAGCTATTTCAGTCCAATTCACTGATTTCAAATAATTAGAAGCTCCAATAAATTTATTCCCACTGTCACAATATACAATTGAGGGCCTTACTCTTTTTGCGATGGAACTTCGAAAACTTTGTAGAAAAACTTCTGTAGTTAACGCTGTAAGAAGCTCAAAATGCACAGCTCTAAATATAGCACATGTATGGAGGTAAATCCAAGCTTTACTCCCACCCTTTAAATGCAGAGGTCAGCAAAATCAAAACCCATGATCTCAAACACTGAAACATCTTGGATTCTATTTTCAGGAAGTGAAGATGAGTTAGTTATTAAATTTCTTTTCACGTGCTTTAAGCAAACGAATCATTTCGATAAAACTTCTCGGACAGTTTTTCGAACACTTAAAATCCAATAATGTTTCCGTAGAATGTTCAATAAATAGCATTTGAACTCCTGCATGTGAATTCTTTTTGTGTTCATTGATGATCAATCTCTCGATAACTTGATGATGAGTTGGCAAAGTGATAGGGGTTTTGAAATCATCTGAATCCTTTCGAAACGTTAGTTTAATCTTCAATCTAAGGACTCCTTTCTCCTCTCCGCAAGTTAACAAAGAATTTAATTTCTTTTTGGTGACTTCATGAACGAAGTATTGGTCTTGTATTATTTTGACAATCTATAATTCTGCTTCTCTTATTTCATAATATGAAAATTTCGCAGTGATGCGAGAAGTGGGATTCCTGAAATTGAAAATTAATTTTTTTCATCCAAGAAACTATTCTCAATATTCTATAATAACTTCAAAAATAACAATAATACCAACCTGAATTATGTCTTCTAATTATGCTCTTATTTTTCCTAGTACTGCCTTCATTGTTTTCATTCTAATTTTAAAAAAATATACGAACTGAGAGGTTTTGGCAGTTGAATTCCTTTTATGTCTTTATTTCATAACAGTTTCTTTGTAAAAAACAGGTTTGGAAACAGGTCAGTTTTCAGCCTCCAGTTTTTTAAGCTCATATCATTTACTGCCATTTGCGAGCAGAACATCCTCTTCAGGGGTAAATCGGCAGGATTTGTTTCTCCAAGAAGATGTTTCCATACAGTTGGATCAATTTTTTTTATTTCCTGAACTCAGTTATCTATACTTATAGTGAAGCTCAATGTGTGTGTATGTGTGTTAGCTCTCTACAGGTCAGACAATTGGATCTACAGCTACCAAATTTGGTACATATATACCTTGGAGGTCGGGAATGTGCACCTCGGAGCCCTTTTCATGAATTTTTAAATAGAATTTGAATAAATGAAAAATTAAGCTAAATTTCGACGTTTTCCAGCTATATTTTCCGAAAATATTATCGCACAAAGATAATTTTTATATCAAATTAAAGATAAAGAAATTAGTTTTCTAATAATATCAGTATTTTAATACATAACTAAAGCCTCTATTTTTACCGAAATTTTAAAGATAGCTATATTTTTCCACAATATTGTTACTGATTTCCGATCCTTAAATCCGTCGGGCTCGTATAGTGGGTGTGTAAGGTGTGAGAAGATGATGACACACAGACAATGATCAGTCCTTCAGTAGACGACACAATACAGACGTTTATTTGCAAGACAAGACAGCACAAAGACGACAAATATTGACAGCACAACTATATACAGACGATAACCATATACAGCCGAGATGAAAACACAGGACAGCACACTGCAGATAGTAGCCTACAATAGCAACAGTAGTCCACAGGCAGAAATTCCGTAGTGACAATGTCCACAGCTCACAAAGCGGTCAGACAGGTTTCTGGAAGGAGAGGGAATCTTTAAGGGATTTTGTCTACACTCATGTAGGTCTCTGCGTAGCAGACTGAAACTATTCCTCTGTCACTTCTTGCCTTTGCTGCCGACTCACTACTTCGCACAACGGGACTAATCCTCAGTTCAGGACAGCTCCATTCCCGACGACGAAACACGATGCAGGCTTCGTCAGAATATGAGACACCGCAGTACACAATTCAGGACTCCTCAGTTCAAGACCTCTCTATTAAGGTCTTCTCGATTTGTCACTGCCGTACTTCGTTCGATTTCCAAGATCTCTTTCTCTATGTCTTCTCGATTCAGCTCCTCCGCGCTTCTTGTCTTCTCCGTTGAACACCAAACCATTCAGCTTCAGCTTCCCTCTCCGATTCCTCTTCAGGTCTTTTCCTTTCCTTTTTCCACTATGCTGCTTCTCGCATAATTCGTCGCCGCTTCATATGTCTGGCCCTTATACAGTGGCGGAAGGCGGGGCTAACATCTTCTGGACCAATCAGGAGCATTCTGGATGTATCTCGGCTCCTAATGGACAGATCGGGAAAATTCTCGATGTTTCGGGTACTTTCGATTTTGTCGCCAAATTCGTCATCAAGTCGCCAAATGATTGCTAAGTTTGTCGCCAAGCCTTGGGACCTCTGACATCACACCCATTTACTATTCAATACAGATTACTTTAAATCTGTCTTCCTCATGATGACAGTATTAGAGCGGGAAAACAAAACCACATGTTCGTGACAATATATTTTGGACAAAACAATAAAATGTAATCTTCACGAGCACGTTACAAGTGAAAGGGAAAAAATTATTTTTTGTCAATTAGCCATTAGAGTGACAAAAGCTCAAATTAAAAAATAAATAATCATTGCAAATTAAACACATAAAAATGCAATTTTCAGCACGTGTCTGCATGAAATGAAATAAACATGAAATATAAAATGTTAATATGCATAAATCTATACTTATAATAAAGCTCAATGTGTGTGTGTGTGTGCGTGTGTGTGTGTGTGTGTTGGCGCTCTACAGGCCAGACCGTTGGACCTACAGCTACCAAATTTGGTACATGTATACCTTGGAGGTCGGGAATGTGCACCTCGGAGCCCTTTTTTCGAATTTTTAATTAGAATTTGAATTAATTAAAATTTAAGCGAAATTTCGACGTTTTTCCGCTATAACTTCCGAAAATATTATCGGATAAACATGATTTTAACATCAATTTAAAGATAAAAAAATTAGCTTTCTAATAGTATCAGTGTTTTAACATTTAACTTAAGCTTCTATTTGTAATGAATTTTTAAAGAAGCATTTCAACTATATTTTTCAACAATATATTTCGGAAAAAACAATAAAATTTAATCTGCAGGAGCACGTTACGAGTGGAAGGGGAAAAATGATCTTTTATCAATAGGTTGCCATCAGATAGATAAAAACTCAAATTAAAAAAATAAATAATTATTGCAAATTAAACATTTAAAAATGCAATTTTCAGCACGTGTCTGCATGAAATGAAATAAATATGAAATATGTTTTTTCTTTTTAAAAAAAAGAAAATGCAAAGAATTTTTTGTGACTTTTACAATATTATTAATTAAATAAATCAGCTTTCTTTAGTAATAGAAATACATTTATAAAAAAGTCTAAATGAAGTAAATAGCTGCATAGTATGTAGCACGAGTCTATAAATGCTTTAAAAATGAAGAATATTTAGTTTTTAATTAAAAAGAGATGAACTTGTGATATCAGTGTTTTAATGTATAACTCAAGCTTCTATTTTTAACGAATTTTTAAAGAAATATTTTAACCTTTTTTTTTGAGCACGTGACTGGATAAAATAAAATAAAACAATGCCGGAAGTTCAAATAAAAAAAAACTATCATCGCAAATCAAATCTAAAGAAATACAACTTTCAGCATGTGACTGGATAAAATAACATAAATATAAAATGAGATATCTTCTAAAAAAATAAATGCAAGGCAATGGATTCTATGATCGTTTGCAATAGATATATCATTAATTCCATAAATTATCTTTATTTACAGTAAACCTGGTTGAATTTAGACAGGATATGCATTGAAATCCCGACTTAATGGCATATTTCTATAATCGTTTGTAATATCTGTATCACTAATTCAATAATTTTTCCCCTTTTTCGCTTTCTTTAAAAAACATATTTAACATTTTGGCAACATCACCGAAAGAAACATTTTTAATATTTTGGAAGCATAATCGATAAATTGTTAGAGCATTAAACTCAAAAAGTTTTTTCGAATAAAGTTACCGACTCTTTAACTACTAATAACTGAATCTTTTAACTTTAACTATTTCTTAAATTTTGGCTAATGAATATGTGATTTAATTGAAAATCTTAGAACTCATTACTCATGGCGAACCAGCTGGTCGCCAAAGGCGGCTAGTATAAAATAAATACAAAATGTTTTTTAGATTTATATTAAAAGAAAAAGAAAATGCAAAGAAAAACGTTGTTTTAAAATGTTATTAATTAAATAAATAAGCTTTATTTAAGAAAACATGGTTATATATATATATATATATATATATATATATATATACAATTAGGTCCAACGGCTAATTTGTAAAATTTCAATAGATTAGCATCTATAAAAAGGGTCTAAATGAAGTACATAACTACATAATATGTACATGAGTCTATAAATGCTTTAAAAAATGAAGAATGTTTAACATTTAAATAACAAAGAGATAAACTTCAATCAATTCAGTCTCTAAAACTGATTAATTTATGAATATTTGAAGATCACTATTTAATAAAAATGGGTAATTTTAAACTACTTCATCGACTATTCCAAAGACGATACCCCAATCAACGTCCAGGATTTCTCAAGACTGAAAGATTGAAAATGTTGAATGTTCCAAACATTTCTATTCAATACTTCATAAGTCGATCTTCTTTGATAGCAGAGAATAGAAACCTTTATTTATAAACCTTTATTTGAAAGTTGAAGTGCCATGATCATTTCGTAGAATATGATTCCTTATAATTAAAAGATATATAAAATTCAGACTTAATAACTTTTTTAAATTCTGTTTATAGACCAAAATAAAATAAAATATTTTTATTCGCGTCATTTAAATTTGTTTGAAAGTAAAACTAAAACCTGAATCTTATGATGAATCTAAATAATTTTTGTTGAATAATTCTTGAAATATTACATAAATTATTGTAATTATTCAGTACTACACATGGCGATTCGCTTTTACTTATATTTCTTTAAAAAGATGCTTGGTTTCGGTAAAAATATATTTTTATATCAATTTGCAGTTTTTTTTCCACTTTAAATTGAAGGAAATTTTGTGATAACTGACATATAATTAGAGAGACATATAGTTCATTATGGTCTTAAGGTTTTTATAACTGCATGAGTGAATTATATGACTATCAAAATTTGAACCTAAAAATATTTTGATAAAATAGCTATTAAAAGACGTTACATAAAGTATTTAATTGACAGTGACAAATCACATAAAACATTTAAATGGCAATGACGTTACATAAAGTATTTAACTGATAATATTAAACATCAGTAAGATTGGTGAATCAGTTCGTCGTCAAAGGCGGCTAGTAAATAATAAATGTACAAAGCTTGATTAGATTCTGCCTAGTTGTCAGTTTGTTGAGGCGCATGCAATCATATATTTATATTATGAACATTTATTTATAATGAGATTTTTTAAATAATATCCGCATGAATTAGTTTTTTTGAGGGAATTAGGATCTCACAGTTAAACTGAGATGATTTCAATTTTAATGCTATTTTAAATTTTCTGCAATTCAATTCTTCTGCACATATGATATTTGATAGGGCCAACATTATTTTCAGAACAATAAAAAAATTAAATTAGATTCCATTTAGGTAAATTATTTTGAAATAAAAAAAATTAATTGTGTTATTAAGATTTCAGAAGAATGACCTTATCGTTAAAATTCGATTTCATCAATTTTTAAAATAAAAAAAGGCAATAGGTGTTATGAGATTAAGTTTATTCGATCCTGTTATCGATTGGCTAATATTATTCAAATACTTATTCTGATGTATACATATAGCAGAAGAAATATTCAAATATATATTATCATATTTAAAAAAACGTAGAAAAAAGAATGTTCTATTTGTAATATCAGTCGTCAGAAATGCTGTATCTTATACATTCATGCTCTCCTCTCCTGCTTCTTCCAGAAAGCAGCTTCAATTTCGAAACTATGTTAAATAATTGAATTTTCTGCATAGTAAAAGCAAATGTTTGTGGGATAGAAAAAAGCTTGCATCGGCCGGGAATCGAACCCGGGCCGCCCGTGTGGCAGGCGAGCATTCTACCACTGAACCACCGATGCTACGGAAAAAACCTTTCAATTTCTTTTTAAAAATATAATCAAAGAACAAGATGAGTAAATTTTAAGAAAAGATATCGGGCAAAACGTCTATTTATTCAGCTTCCTCAAAGACCAGTGACTTGACCTATTTAGTTCTCTGATCTTTGCCCTATACTACTAATCGAAGCGTGACTTGTCTTTATGCTGTGTTTTATTATTCCAGTGGAATATTTTAACTCATACATATAATTTCTTTCTTTTTTAATTTAAAAACAAATATTCAGTTTCGTTTAATCAAGTATGGAAACCGTATAAATTTCATTCGATTAAGCATCGGATAGAATATCGGGTTCACACATCGCAGCAGTACACAGTACCTAATTCCATAGTTTATCATATGTAAATTGTAAAATGGAAAACACAGCTCATATAAATTGATACTGAATTTTGTTAATAGTTATAAGGAAATATTTAAATATTTCTTAGATGCCTTTTGTTTGTTTTAAATTGCTCTTCATGGCTTTAACTTTAAATTACTTCTATTGTAACAACTAATATAAACAGTTCCCATTGAAGCTTTCTTGCATAATCTCCAATATCGGCTTGATACGCCTTCTTCCACAAAATAAATTCCAGATCGCCAATACTTTGTATGTTAATTGCGAATTATAATTGCGAAATATTGGTCTCTGGCATGAATCTAATAATTTCAATGCAGGATAAATATTTTAGATAGATTTAGCAAGCCAATTAATGCCAAAATTTGACATCAAAATTATAGTAAATCATAAAATAAAACGTTGAATTTCATTGTTTTAAGTCATCAAGTTTATGGATTATTGCTTCTACATGCAAGTTACGAAATGTACAAACCGGTTGGCGGTAAACTCCAAGGTAGATTCGGCTCAAAAGTGAATATTTTAGATTCTAAAGCTTAATGTCAAATTTTATCTATATAGCGCTTTATATTTTGTAGTTATAGCTTTCACTTGTATTTTTTATCCAATTAGATAGATCCTATGGATAGATAGACTTCCTCTCAATGGAAGTTTTTTTTCTGAATGAACTCGGATGTATTTGAGTTATCTTGTTCCCGGATAAATAAATCCGATGCCAAAAATGAGATTTTCGGACTGAGGCAGGTTTGAAAAGTGAAAATTCATTAAAATCTCGAGTTCGATTATTTTTCTTCACAATTACAGTACTCCCATTATCATTTTCACTCAGACTTAAAAAGCAATCTGTGTGAGCATATTAATTAAAAGAAATAGAGAATGTTGCATATATGTAACGTGCTTTGTGAGGTTAGAAAACAATCAAATTTACTATCGGAGAAATCGTATGTACATATTTCATTAATAAGTAAAATTGCAGGTAAGTTTAAGTCCTTTTTATTAATGAACAGGGACATTTTAGAGCCACAATCACGTGAACATAAAAATACGTCCACCTTCGGATGTATTCGGTGAGCGTTACACACATCATAATGAAGTGTACACCGATTGTCATGTAAGGCGGCACTTCTCATAAGAATAGTCCATACCAGATACGGTGGGTAAAAGGGATGATAGTGAAATAATCTAATACTATAATACGAGGAATGGTTGCCAAGTCGAAAATCGCCCCAGAATTAATAAACTCCGGTAAACTTGGGGGTCTGGGGTTTTTGGCCACGAGGAATCGATTGGTGCCGGTTTTGAAGCGCTACGGTCGAGCAGTTCGGAGTTACAGATAGGATATTTTCAAACTTTATTAGTTCGCCATAATGGCTACTTAAATTTTCTAGCGGTAACGTGCTGCCATCTATAGCCAATATGGCGAACTAATAAAGTTTTATGTTTATGCTGTTATAGGTTTATAATATGTTTTTTATGTATGTATGTGTGTTTGGTTTTTCTAAATAAATTTGTCAAAAATATTGAACTTTAACACACTTCAATCTTTACCTTTACTTTACCTTTGTATAGAATGGTTCCCTTTCCAAACTCTAACTTTGTTTAGAATAGTTTACAATGGTGCACTTTAACCGGTTATCTTTTCACCAATGGTTTCACAAATTTTCTTATGGCATGTATTGTTTTGATAAATCACAATTGAAAATTTAAATCTTCGAGTTAGCTTCGATACCTGTTTTCTCCGAGCGGAGCTCGGTCACCCGCTGGTACTAACAAAATTCAGCAATGAAACTATAAACTATTAAAAACTTATTCTCATCCTACTTAGACATACAGATTTTTCATAACGATTTAGGAATCGTTATGAAAATTCCTTTAAATCATGACGTTGGCTAAAGGTATCGTTTTTTTATCAATAAGAATTACACTTTTTTTTTTTAGTTAAGAATTATAATGGTATCTTTAAAATACCAACTTCCAATCACAAAAAAGGGAGGAAGCATTACAGAACATTTAAATTCGTGAAAATGTGGCTTACTATTAATGCAGAAAATAGCAAGGCGACATAAAAACCATTTATTTCTAAAATGTTGAGGAACTTGTAATTCTCTCTTAAAAAAGGGGATTGATTCGTTGATAGCTCTTTTGAAATGCACGAAAGTTCAGAATTTTTTTTCTTTTTTTTCATACTTCGCATATCATGAGTTTAGAAAACAAACTTTTCTTTTTCTCCCGTTAAAAACTCAGACGATTTTTGATCCAAAATTGCAATGCAATGCAATGAAAGTACGGTGTAAAAAGTGGGAAATTGGCTGAGGCAATTAACAATTTATGTGCCAAACTAACAAAAGGTTTATATCCAGCCGATGGATTAAATCTCTCTTCTGAGGTCACTGAGTATTTGTACACAGATATTTAAAGTATGCTTCTGTAGAGTAGAGTTTCAGACCTTCAAAGCTGAAATAGAGGTTCGGCAATTCAGCCAACAAAGCATTTTCTTCCATATTTATAAATATCAAACTAAAGGAAGAAGAAATTAATCGTAAATATTTCAATTACTACAAAAAATAGCATGAATTTAATTTTCGGCGAATGTCGTCATCGATTAAAAATACATATAAACTGCATCGGCCGGAAATCGAACCCGGGCCGCCCGCGTGCCAGGTGAGCATTCTACCACTGAACCACCCTTGCTTACAGACGTGGATGTCAATTTATTTTTAAAACCATGATCATGACAGAATAACCGAATTTCAAGATGATTTGTGCGCAATATCTGTTTGTACAGCAGCCTCAAAGATCGGCAGCCTAGCTTACTTGTTGAAACCTTCTAACCTTTGCCCCATATTACTGAACGAAGCGCGACTTATTTAGTCGGTGCATTTTTTTAACCCAATAACGTATTCAAAACGATGCATCTAATTCTTTTAATCTTACATTAAAAAATATATCCCTTTTAGGGGATTTATTTTTTATTATTCCAAGTACCTTAGATCTCCGTCAAGTTAAAATTCGGCAATCTTACTTCCTTGATTTGATTATAAACAAATTTGAAACCCATTTTTATTCAGTTCATATAATACAACGATATACTAAAAAAATTAATCCCTAATTTTCAGAGACTTATGTTGCAAAATCGAAAAAAATATTTCAGATCAATTGTTACAGTACATTATAAATAATTATAAAGGAATACTTAAACACATTTTAATTATTATTTGCTTGTTTAAAATGGCTCTTTCTTAATCTAAATTACTTTGCAATTGCTCTTAACACGTAAACTTCCATTACCCTCGCCTGATATCAGGACCATCTATCTAATTAGATGACCCCTTCTTTGCTATCTTTTAGCTGTAGTAGAGAAAGTGTCATCTAATAACATAGATGATTTGGTCCAAGAAAAGAACGCAATCTACGAGATATCTCGTATTTAGTAGTCAAAGTGTTGATTTTTGATTACATAAAATTGCCTTCATTTTTCTCTTAGATGCTAACATATATTTTTATAAACATTTAAATTAGAAAATTAAACGTGGAACTGAATGGTAGTATCGTTTTATAATTTTAATCAACGAACAGCTCATTATTAACGAACGTCTAACACAATTTTACCAACGGATATCATAACCTGTTCGTTCAAGATAAAACGATTTTTCTCGAAATTCAAAAATAATAGAATGGAAATTAAAGCATGGTTAATTTTGTATTTTAACATTGTCATTTCTATTCACTTAGAATTCTAACAAGATTTTAATAAATTCGAAAGGTTTTATATTTTGCATAGAATATCGAATTAAAAAGAAAATATAAAAGATTATACACACTTGATCCTATGAATATTTAAAGAAAAACTCCTCGGTACACAAGGAAATTTAGTTTTGGTGTCACGAAATTTGCTCATATATATCGACTAAACAAGGAAAACAGAAAAGAAACCACTATCACAGCCGATCCAAGTAGCTACGCATCAGCTTATGTTAAGTGGTCTATTTATATGTGGTTCGTTACATTCATTCATCTATACTTATAATAAAGCTCAATGTGTGGGTGTGGGTGTGTGTGTGTGTGTGTTGGCGCTCTACAGGCCAGATCGTTGGACCTACAGCTACCAAATTTGGTATATGTATACCTTAAAGGTAGGGAATGTGCACCTCGGACCCTTTTTTCGAATTTTTTGTTAGAATTTGAATTAATTAAAATTTAAGCAAAATTTCAACGTTTTTCCGCTATAACTTCCGAAAATATGATCGCATAAACACGATTTTTACATCAATTTAAAGATTAAAAAATTAGCCTTCTAATGGTATCAGTGTTTTAATGTAAAACTCAAGCTTCTATTTTTAACGAATTTTTAAAGAAATATTTTAACCATGTTTTTTTAGCACGTGACTGGATAAAATAAAAGAATGCCGGAAGCTCAAATAAAAACAAAATTATCATCGCAAAATAAATCTACAGAAATGCAACTTTCAGCACCTGACTGGAATCGATGGTTAAAACTGACTGATTTATAAAATTAAAGAGTATTATTAGGAAAAGGTGTACTTTTAGAACTTTCCGTCTATCATCTTAAAGAAAATATTAATTTCAGGGCCATCAATGCCCGGAATTACTTCAAGGCTAATGAATATGTGATTTAATTGAAAATTTTAGAACGCTTTACTCATGGCGAACCAGCTGGTCGCCAAAGGCGCCTATTCAGTAATAGAAAACTGATAAACAGCGTACCTCTGCTTAAAACATTATGTTGATGCTCTACAGACGAGACTGTTTGATCCGCAGCTGCCAAATTTAGCACATGTATACTTTCGAGACTGAGAATATGAATATTTAAAATTTTAATTAAAAATTAAATTGAATCGTAAATTTCTGAAAATATTCCAAACCATAAATAATGTTTGTACCATGTCAAAATTTAAAAAGAATTGTCTTTTGAACTATCTAACATAATAATCGTCCAAACTATTCCTAAATTTGGGCAAGTATTTAAACAGATATGTTTGTCCAATTTCCAACACCAGTTACCTTGGGAATTCAAAACGTCATCATAGGAAGGTTCATATGCAGAATAAACGCAATTTGAACGAAACAATTAAAAGAGCAAGCTTTTGGTTTTAGTCTATTTAACGGAAGTATGGATAAGAAAATATATTGTCAAATAATATTAACATTCCTGCGAACTAGCTGGTCATTTTAGGCGACTAGTAATAAATAAAAACTTAAATTTTTTGCTACTTTAATTTTGAAAAAAAAAAGCTTTATCTAAATTAAATAAAATTTAATTAACATTTTAGTTTAATTTAAATTAAAATAAAAGTTGACTGCCAAATCTGGCAGCCCTTAGAATTTCAAGCAGCACGGAATAAAACTACAAACTCCTATACACAAGATGCATACAAATTCTATCAAAAAAAAAAAATTCAAACTTCTGTAAAAAAAAAAAAAAAAAAAAAAAAAAACTAATTAATTAGCAGAGAGCGTAACATGGGCTTACGCTCAACAAGTCAGAGCAATTTCATAAATTCTATGAGTTTTTAAAATTCTATGAGTTGGAAGTAGTAAAATTAGAACATTTTTATATAAATCGCATGATAAATTCTTAAATTTTTCAGACTTATTTGAAAGCTTGTGAAACATTTGATTCTTTGCGTAGAATCTGAATCGTGGTTTTTATTTACCTTATAGATAAATTTAATTCAGCAAATTTTGCTTCCATATCTAAATTTATTATTCCCTTTCACAATTTTATTGGATAGAAACCGTTAAGAATAATTAAATTCAATTAAGATGAACGTAATGTAGAAGAAATTAATGGTACATTACAAGTGAAAAAAAATTAAACGATGGAAAGCAAGAATTTTTCAACAGCTACCGTAGATTTAAATAAGGGTGCGCAGCCTTTAACCGCTAAAAGAATGCGAAGACACAATAAGTGCATAAGTAATCGCGAATTGATTTAAAACATTCGAAGAAATTTCACCATCACAATTTCTATACCAAATTCACTGGTTTTTAATTCGCGCGCGCATGTGTGTGTGTATAATAAAGGTACATCGGATATTTCCTTTCAAAATCGCAATAAAAAAACCTAGGAAGGAATTTCGCTTCAAAAATGCTAACTCCGTGATACATCAAAAGTAATTTCGCTCTAGCACTTAAATACTAGTGTGAAATATAATCAATCCGAAATAAATTCCTTTTTCATTTAATTAATAAATTGGGCAACATACCCAAGGTGATTAAAAATGATCTTACTTTATTGATTTAAATATTCCGCTATTCGGTTAAGGGTTTGCATCACTTTATTTTAAAGCATAAATATATGTTATCACGTTTTATCTTTCAGAACTTAAACAAATGGCACTCATTTTTTTTTCTATTCAATAAATTATATAGACTTTTTCGATTTTAGTCCTTGCAGCAGATGTTTTTTAAAATGGACAATTTAAAAAGAAACGAGAAAATTAATTTTTAACTAACACTATATATCGGTAGTCATTTTATTTAAAAACAAAAACCATTCTTTAATTTTACTTCAAAGAATTTGCAACAAAAATTGCAGCATTGTAGGTTTTTTTT
>JAPMOQ010045888.1:1182-13209 GCA_026543055.1 Argiope trifasciata | reverse complement strand
TGGGTGTATATAAGTGAAAAAAGAAATGTATGAAGCAATTGTTGTTTTGAAAATAAAATACAATTTGCATGAAATAAAATTTAGAATGTTAAAATTGTTTTTAAAACTTTACGCAGCAAAATTGCTACTGAATTATACTTTTCTTCTGATGGACTGTCTTCTTTTATAGAATGTAATAAGAACGAAAATGAGGAGGAGGATGAAAATGTGGACACACATAAATGTTTACGATGCAAAAACTTCAAACACTGATTTAATACATTTTCTAGAATAATGTGCAGAAGGTTTTTTCATGCATGCTTTCACAGTTGCAAGAAATTTTTTCTAGATGAAAATTTTATAAAATTATACAACATAAAGATGATTTAATTGATTATTAGAAGCAAAAGTAAAAATATTCTGAGAACATGTAAGCATGGATTTCTATCGTGACATTTCACGTAATTCTGAGATGTTATTTTTGTATACAGATACATCAATAAATATATATATATTTCTAAAATATATTTTAAAAATATTTTAAGCAAAAGTGGAATTTGAGTTATTTTGTATCGGCTGTTTCGACAACAGATACACTGATGGAAAAAAATCCCAACACTAGGAAGGAGCTGTGCTAGATAACCGAAATTTGGTAGGCGTGTTTATACATCTGAAAGATGACGTCGATTCAAATTTCGAGCTACGCGCGTAAGTGTGGTGCTAGTAGCGACACTATGAACGTGCAAATGAGATTTGCTTTAAATAAGCGCTGTAATGTTTGTGATCGTTATTTAAAGTTGAGATTTGACGTAGTGGGTTAATGTTAGTCAAGGATGCCTCTGAGAAGACGAAGAAGCCATTATCAACAGCTCATTGAGTTTGAACGAGGTCGTGTTGTAGGGCTACGAGAAGGTGGGTTTTCTTTCCGCGATATTGCTGAAAGACTTGGCAGGAATGTATCCACTGTGCATGAGTATTGGCGGCAGTGGTCAAGGGAAGGTACTGCCTCAAGAAGACCAGGTTCCGGGCGGCCAAGTGGTACTACTGAGAGGGAAGACCGTCGTATTCGGCGTATGGCTGTGGCTAATCGTACTGCGTCTGCAGCTCAAATTCAAGCTGCAGGTGGCACCACAGTGACACAAGGAACTGTTACAAATCGGTTACTTCAAGGACAGCTCCGAGCCAGACGCCCTGTACAGTGCATTCCACTGACTCCAAACCACTGCCGTTTGCGACATGAGTGGTGTCAAGCTAGAGCTCATTGGAGGACGGAGTGGAGATCTGTTGTGTTTTTTGATGAAAGCCGGTTCTGCCTTCGTCGCAGTGATAGCCGTTTGTTGGTTAGAAGGAGGCCAGGTGAACGCTTGCTAGTGACCTGTCTGCGGCCTAGACACACAGGGCCTACTCCTGGAGTTATGGTTTGGGGAGCAATTTCGTATGACAGCAAGAGCCCTCTCGTGGTTATCCCACGCACCTTGACTGCAAATTTGTACGTCAGTCTAGTGATACAACTGTTGTGCTGCCATTCATGAACAGCATTCAAGGGGGTGTTTTCCAACAGGATAACGCTCGCCCTGTAACCCAACATGCTCTACAGAGTGTCGACATGTTGCCTTGTCCTGCTAGATCACCAGATCTTTCTCCAATCGAGCACGTATGGGACATCATTGGACGACAACTCCAGTGTCATCCACAACCAGCATTAACCGTCCCTGCATTGACCGCCCAATTGCAACAGGCATGGAACTCCATCCCACAAACTGATATACGACACCTGTACGACACAATGCATGCACGTTTGCATGCTTGCATTCAAAATTCTGGCGGTTACACCGGTTACTAATGTACCAACATTTCATATTTGAAATGGCTCTTCTCGCCAATGGCTCTACCTGCGATCTTGAAACTTTAATCAATTAAATATGTTACCTAGACATATGTATTCCTAAAATTTCATTATTGCACACTAATTTTTTCTTGGTGTTGGGATTTTTTTTCCATCAATGTATTTAGTCTTAGGCTATTTTTATCGGGACTCTTATAGTTAGGATTATGTTGATGTGCCATGCAATTAGATTGTATTCAATGCTTGAATTCTTACCATAGCCATATATCCTTAATAAGAATATAACATTTTAAAATAAAGAGTACTCGCTGTATCAAAATAAAATGCATCGGTGTAACCAATTACGATTTATTTATCAAAGTATTTCTCATCGTTCCCTTGGTGTATTCGAATCCAGTGCTGCAGTGTGTGTTTTTCGTAATATGATTTTCATCTTTGTTTCTAAATATTTTAAGAATCTATGTCAGAAAAATTCCTATAAAGCTATATGTAATGTTAAGCTAATCCAATTAACCACTGGAAGCATTAGTAGAAAACTGTAGACTTCAGGAATGCTTATTTACATTTCACATAATTTAACATTTAAATTTCATATATTGACATATTAACAAAAAAGACAAAAATTTCTAAACTAATTTTTAGTATTATTCATAATTGAAATTTGGGTTATTTTACCAGAATTGTTTTGGTATAAGCTTTTTAATCTATCTCGAGCTATTTTGACAGGCTATCAGTTCTCTTCGTTCACTCTGAGTATTCGAATCCTACCACCCGTTCTAAAGTGAATGACACGTCAAGAAGAGAGAAAGGAAAATTTTCATATCTTAACGTTAGTATGGGCGTGAGTTCTTTCATGATATTTTAAACTTCATTTTTATCGTTGCGATTTTCTCTTTGAAGATGTCAGGTAAGAGAAATTTTTCTGAAATCATCTATTTCGATCTTTAAAACATATCGGAATATCTCAAGAAAAATTAAAGTTTAATTAAATAATTAATCTAAAAGTTTTGAAATTTCGGTAAAAACATTTTCCTCTTGAAAATAATGGCGATTTTATAGTATATATTTTGCAAATGTATTAATTTCCGTGCAACTTTTTTTTGTGCGTGTGAAACAGCGTTATAGTAAAATACGAATAGCAGTAATCACACGTGTTGTACAATTATTAGAATCCTATTTGGAACTCCACAACACACATACAAATACATAATTATAGTTCATGTTGGGAATATTATGGAATTTACATAATTTAGAGGTATCTCAATTAAAATTAGATTTATCTAATTACAAGAAAAAGTAAAACTGATTCCAAAATGACTTTAGAGAACATTTTTAAATTAGAAGGGTAAATTTTATGTTTCATACATAATTAATAAACAAACAATAATATATAATTATAATTAAATTTTATCAGTAATTTCAAAAATTATAATAACAATAAACATTTTAATACATAACTTTAACAAATACTTCAAAGCAATTTTAATGTAGCAACTATACAATAAAAATGAACAGCAAAATAAAATAAATAGTAATTTTCACATTCAAAACTAAATTTTTTTTAAATGTTATACTTAAGAGTTTTTAAACAGAGAGCGAACCATTTTTTATAATTAAATATATGACAACAGTAAAATTCTACTATGAATTAAAGCATTAAAAAGTATTTACTTATGAATAATAAGAACACATGTTATGGATGATTTAGCAGTAGAGAGTAAATAAGAAATAAAAGTTGCTTAGCTTTGATTAAGAATGAAACAAAATCTATTCGAAATTAAGTAACTTTTATAATATTTTTAAAAATCGAAAACCAGAGAAAAATTTGAATTAAAATCGCTTCGAATTAGCACACAAAATTCAAATGAATTTTTTACTGAGCATGATTTAATTTCATAAAAGTTCGAATTAATTATGGACCACTCTTTGAAATTATGTAAAAAATTTTTTTGATTCTAACAAGAATATGATCATTTATCATTTATTGTTCATATTGTCTTTATAGTTTAAATTTTTTGATAATTGGCTCCAAGCAAATTTTAAAATGAGAGTTTAAAAAAACACACGATCATTCTTACAAGCATATGTAATTATATTTTCAGAAAATTCATTTAAAGAAACTAAAGTTTATTCGAGAGAAATTACAAATATAAATAAAAACAGAAATGATAGAAGACTAATTTATTCCATTATGTTTTCAATATAATTTCAATTACCAGGCCAATAACGAACAGAACAAAATCTAAAATCGACCATTTGAAAAAAAATTAAGGAATGGCAAAATTATTGCAGTGTTTTAATTGGCCAAATGTTTGAAGTCATTAGAACCAATTACATAATTAATAAAAAATGTAATTTGAAATTTTTTGTCGATTTCTAAATTATTTTTTTTTTTGTTGAAATTTTAATAATTTTTTTACTCATCACTCAGTACATATTATCTACGTATGTAACGATATATATGTCTAATTTGAATTGTAATTAATTTCCGAATATTTATCATAATTGAACCCATATTAACTTCATTCTAAAATGTTCCCTTATTTCCTGATCCAATTCCTACATTTTGATTCTATTAATACTACACTCGCTCTATAAAACTGCTCACTTCAGCAGGTTCTCACGTTATGAGCGAAGAGATGAAAATCCCTAATGTTTGCTACATTTTTTTAAAAAGTGCTTAAATTTCCCTTTCCTAAGCCGAGCAGAGACAAAGAAATCCGTATTTAAATTTCATCATAAAACTACTGAAGGAAAAATTTCGACATCTTTTGCTCTTGAATCGCGATGTAAAAGGATGCCCGTTTTATCATCCCTTCATACATTTAAAATGCTTTCCGAAATGAAATAAACCGAAGATTCTACTACTAACATACACCCACCCACATTGGGATATCACAGTTAGAAGGGAATACTTAAATATTATTTTGGTAGAGACAGTCTTATCTATTGAGAAGTCTTGAAGAAGATAAAAATTGATAGTTAACATTGAGATAATACAGTTAGGAGGGAATAATTAAAACTTATTTTGGTAGTGACATTTTAGTCTTATCTATTGAGAAGTCTTGAAGAAGATAAACATTGATAGTTAACATTGGGATAATACAGTTAGGAGGGAATAATCAAAACTTATTTGGATTGTGACATTTTAGTCTTATATATTGAGAAGTCTTGAAGAAGTTGTAGAATGCATGAATGTGATTTATTACAACTCGTAAAATTATTAACAGATGACTGATGGAAAAGAAGTAGATCAGAAGTATAGAAATAAAGATAATGGTGTTTAATATGAATTTCAAAAGATATTTGCTAGTAAAAAGCTATAGTATATTATTATCCCGCTTGTATTTAAATATTATTGATATTTATCACTAGATTAAATTCTGAGTGTTTAAAGAAAAAGGATTAAATTAATGTGAACACTAATCCTTAGCAATTTATGTCCCTCTGTAAAAATTGAGAAACCAACTAAGAAATTTTTTAAGTACATAAACTCGATTCATTGGAATTTATTTTAATTGGACATTATCAAAAGTTGTTTCGTTATAAAATTGAAATTCAGGAATATGTTTGCAAAATTCGTAAAGCAGAAACACTTAGGAGGAATCAAAATTAAATATATTGATATCTAAATGTTGCAAAAAATTGATTTAAAAAATTATATCCAAGAATTATTTTTATGCATATTCTGTGATTCTAATTCATTAATTCTTGTTGCAGAAATTTTCATTATATTCAATAACAGTTTAAATCAATTATAAATTTTACGATACAAATTCAAGAATGAAATATATATATATATATGATTACTCATGATTAGTTGTAGTACTAAAAATAGTCGAGTTGAGTAAATATGTATATCACTGAAAGTATATTATGTATATGAATGCATATACTTATATGTATGTAAACATGCCGTGTATATAAAGTATATCAATATTTATTCAAAAAAATGTGATCAATTTTTTGAATATTCAAAAACTACAATCAATATTATTCGAAACTTTATAAACACAAAAGTAAATTTAAATTAGTAATAAATATTAGCAAAAATTAGATTGCATTGTTAGTAAAATTTAAACATTAGACGATCAAAATAGAAGCTTATCACTTTTTGAATGAAGTTTTGATAGTATATTAAGAGCACAACTTCTTGCTTAACGGTTACAATGTGATTCAGAACAAGAAAAATAGATTGCTTTTTTAAATTAAAATTAATTTATTTTATTGTAAATTAATGAAGTTTCAAGAATTTTTACGTTTACAGTAGAATTTTTTGTTTTAAAAATGTTTCATCCGTTTATGAGAATATAATATTAACACAATGCCTATTTAAGGACAAAGAAAAGATTTAGAAAGGAATTAGGAAAATTGTTTAGGAAGGACAAGAATTTAACTTTTTTATTAAGATTTTCATAATTTTGACTGAAAGATTTACATTATTTATAAAAACAGAAAAAAAATCTTGAATTTTGTGTATATGAGTATAGATTAAAAACATTTATTCCTCTTTTACATTAGTTATTAAATTCGTACCATATATTTTTGAAAGCTTTCATGTTGATTAGTGTAATCACTAGGAATGTAAAAAGAATAATATCGATTTAAAAAAAAAAGTCTAAAAAAATTGCTGAATGAAATGAAAAAAACAAAAAAAAGAGAACCTTACATAAGTATTAACGAATTAAAAGTTGTTTTCCAAGAATATAATAAAATCATTCTTATCATTTACGATAAATGCATTATAAGAGCACGAATTAAGTATAAATTAAGAATTTGACCTTTTAAGTAGTGAGTAAAATTAAAGTGAATTATTTATGAATATTCAATGAATATGAATATTATGAATATTTATATATATGAATGTATTTATATATATGAATATTTATGAATATGAACATTATGAATTATTCAAGATTCTTCTTAAACTTTGGTAAATAATTACCTTTTTAATTTGTCTGATTTCTAAATTATAATTATTTTGTTTACCTTTGATAATAAATTTATCATCATTCTGATATGCTTGCAATTACTAACTTATTAGCAATCTGATTATATTTTGATTACTTGGTGTCCTTGTGTAAAGACTAATCTGATTGCCATTTATAGTCCATAAGAGAACTAATGCAGTATCAACTAAAAATTTGGACTTTGTAGCATTAAGTATATTTACTGTAAATAATTTATAAAATGATTCATAAGATTCTGATTTAATTTTTATTACAAAATGATTACCATTTTAATTTATCTTTGGTTATTAAATTATTATGATTTTCATTTGATGATAAATTTATCATGGACATCATTCTGATATGCTTTCGATTATTAATTTATTAACAATCATATTTGATTACTAGATTGACTTTTAAGCATTAAGTTAAATTATAGTGAATAATTTATAAAATGTTCCTCAAGATTCTGATTTTACTTTGATCAACTTTCAACAGATTGTCATTTTGATTTATATTTGATTATTATATTGATTTACCTTTGATTATAATTTAATTCTGATATGGTTTAGATTATTAACTTATTAGCAGTCTGATTTACTGTTGATTATTAAATGTCTTAATGAATATTAGTCTGGCTATCATTTACAGCAGATGTGTAAATGATAGCCAGATGATAGGACTAATGCAGCATAAATTAAAAATTCGAACTTTTAAGAATTAAGAAAATTAAAATAAATAATTTATAAAATGTCTCATAAGATTCTGATTTAATTTTTATTGATAAATGATTATCATTTTGATTTACCTTTGAAAATATATTTATCATGAATATCTTTCTAATATACTTTTGATGAAGATTAATATAGTATGAATTAAAAATTTGGACTTTACTAATCTGATGCTTTTGATTATTAACTTATTAGCAATCTGATTAACTTGCGATTACTAGGCGTTTTATAAGAATATTAGTCTGATTTACAATACATTTGATAGTAAAAATTTATTGGAAACATCTAACAAATTTACATTTCGCATTATCAAATATTTGTAGAATATGAAGTTGAAACTTATCTGTATACATAACCACAACCGATAAAGAACGAAAATTCATTGATTCTTCCTAAAAAGTTCAATAATTCCTTTTTTTTAAAAAATTAAGATTTAATATTTAAATAAAATAAAATAATAATTATTATTATATTATATTACATTAACTGATCGAAATTGATACCTTTAAAAATTTTTAGTAAATTCTGATAAATGGATCATTCGAAATTTTTAAATTTAAGAATAATTGTGGAAAAATTTCCTTTTAGAAGAAAGAAAATGGAATGAAAACAGAATCAAACAAAGCATTGCATTTTAAAGGCAATATTCAAATTTCATCAATTTAAATAATGTTACTTTTACCCGAGCTTATAATCAAAATGTTAAAAAGCTCATATTATGGAATGAAACTGTTTTTTGTTGTTGCAAATACTTCTATTATGATGATGCCATTTTTTATGAATTGCTACAAACATTTTTATGAAAATCTGATTTCTTCCTTAAAAATAAGAGCTATGTAACCCTAAAATATTACATAGAAATATCTTTTTTAATATTTTTACAGACAAAATTGGTTTAATAATTTTTTAGGCATGAATCTCTCTCTAATGTTTAGGCTTAGTTACTCTCGAACTGAAGCCATACGGAGAAAACGACAGATCGCAGTGATGTAACCTCATCTGCCAGAAGAAATTCAACCACACTAGCGTCGACACTAAAAATGGATTGCATGCACTCTTCGCAATTCAAGAATTATGAAGAAGGTACGTAATTCAAGAAAGTATGTAAAGTTATTTATTGATAATATTTTAATAAATAGTTTAAAATGTATAAAGTATAATTAATATTTTAATATTTCCATATATAATTTTTGAGTATAATCTGTCTAACTACATACGAACATATTAATTTATGTCTTCATATACGACATAATTAATATGTATGAATAATTTGTTATTATTAATAATCATTTGAATATTTAATCGATTGATAACAGTAATGATTATTATTAATTAATGCTGGTTAATCGCGGTAATTTTAATAATAGATAAATCACATTAACAGTTAAAATGTTTCTATATAGAAGTATCTCATTTTAAAGTTTTAAATTTAAAATTATATTTAATTCCTTGACATGTATATTTCTAAACGTGTATAGATCTTACTGTGTGTTTTTAGATCTCAATATTTGATCTAAAAACACACAATAAGTTATTATTTTAAAAATTATGAATTTCATATTTTTTTTATTACTAAATGTTAGTGTAATATAGTTAACATTGATTCTTCTGTTATTATATCCATATCATTCAGTTCTAAAAGATTAACGAAAACTTTGCTTTTTCTTATTAGATAAATACATAAATTAATTTTATTTATAAAATACTCAAATTTATATATTAATATTTGCATATATTTCTATCTATAATCTATATAAATATAAATGAACATGTTCATCTCACTCTCTTTATATATGATTAATAATTAGTCAGGATAATTATAATTAGTCAGGTGAATTGATTGCTATTATTAATAAACAGTAGAAGTGATTAATGGATTGATCACAGTGACTAATTATTATTATTTCTTGTTATTACTTTTAATAACCGATTAGTCACATTCACCTTAAATATGTATCGTTGTAGAAATATTTCATACAGTGTAAGTTTTAAATTTAAAATCATGAAAAATTTCTTGTCATGAATATTTTCAACGTGTAAAGTTCATATTGCCTTTTTTAGGTCTTAATATTTGAAGTATATTAAAAATCATGTTTCAAATACGTTTTTTTTTCATTCCTAAATACTTCGAGTTTTTGGCTAAGATTTATTCTTCTGTAATTATATGCCAATTAATCAGTTCTAAACGTTTCAACGAAAACTTCGCCTTTTCTTATTAGATAAATATATAAATTAATTATATTTATAAAATGCAAGTATTTATATATTAATATTTCCATATATCATTTCTGTCTATAATCTGTATAACTATATATGAATATGTTCATCTCCCTGTGTGTGTATTTGACATGATTAATATGATGAATTAATTGTTATTTTTCATAATCAGTCAAAGTGATTAATCGATTGATCACAGTAGCTGATTATTTATTACAGGTTGACCGCAAGTTATTTTCAATAAGAACCGATTTGTCAAAAGCACTTCAATTCAATTAAAAATGTTTCGATATAGAAATATCTCCTTAAAAAAATTTTAACTTAAAATTATGTCACATTTTTTTACATGATGCTTTAAATGGGACGTTAATATAACTAAACCAAATTTTTACATGAATATTTCTAAAAGCGTAAATCTCATAATGTGTGTTTTTTTAAAATTTTAATTCTTTAACCTCTTTAAAAACTATGCGTTTCATATACGTAGTTTTTTATTACTAAATGTTGAATATAGTATAACTAAAATTGATTTTTCTATAATTATATCTCAATCAATTAGTCCTAAACTTAACTTCTTCCCAATTGAATGAATATACAAATTAATTTTATTTATTAATAAAAATGAATAAAAAAAACTTCTTCATAATATTTCTTTTTACAACGACATAATGTAATGTTTATTAACTGATAAATACATTCCCTATTAAACTATAGGTTATAGTAATTATTTTTCAGTGAAAAAACTTCTAATATAAATACAGAAGCTGTTAGTACATTTTTTAAACAGTTTTGACATAAATGGTGTTTTTATGTATAGTTATGGCGTTTCAAATTCCTCTTTAATTGCTCTTGTTCTTAACTATCTTTCCATATCCATGATAATAATACTTTTCCTAAGATTTATAGATATAGTACCGCTTCTAACTTAAAACTTTTCAGATTTCTTTATAAATTTTGAATCAACAATTTTTCATTGAACTTATCAAAATCTCAAACGTGCTAAAGACCATCTTGCATCTTTTGATTTTGTGGGAAAAAATATTGGATTGATTTTAATTTGTCTCTTCTTTCCCAATATCTAGTGGATTCAGATACAGAGTTATTAGCTTTGTCTAAATGGAGTTTTATCACTATATCTAAGAGTTAAATAGGTAAATAGATTGATTATATCACTTAAAAATTGGCAGCATATATTATTTTGATAATATGCGGAATTCCTTTTTATATTTTTTCATCTACTTTCCTATTTAATTTTTTATTATAAGAAAAGCGGCAATAACCATACTGTGATAAACGGTTATCATCCAGATAGATCTAAGAGTTGAATAGGTAAATAGATGGATTATGTCTCTAAAAACTTGGGAGCATATATTATTTTGATAATATGCGGAATTCCTTTTTACTTTTTTTATTTACTTTCCTATTTAATTCGTTATTATAAGAAAGGCGGCAACAACCATGCTGCGATAAACGGTTATCATCCAGATAGATCTAAGAGTTGAATAGGTAAATAGATGGATTGCATCTCTTAAAATTTGGCAGCATATATTATTTTGATAATATGTGGAATTCCTTTTTATATTTTTTCATCTAATTTCCTTTTTAATTCTTTATTTTAAGAAAAGCGGCAATAACCATACTGTAATAAACAGTTATCATCCAGATAGATCTAAGAATTGAATAGGTAAATAGAAGGATTATCTATTAAAAATTGTCAGCATATATTATTTTGATAATATGCGGAAATCCTTTTTATATTATTTCATTTAATTTCCTATTTAATTCTTTATTATAAGATAAGCGGCAATAACCATACTGTAATAAACAGTTATCATCCAGATAGATCTAAGAGTTGAATAAGTAAATAGATGGATTACATCTCTTAAAAATTGGCAGCATATATTATTTTGATAATATGCGGAATTCCTTTATATATATGTTTTTTTATCTATCTTTCTATTTACTTTTTTAGTATAAGAAAGGCGGCATCAATCATGTTGTAATAAACGGTTATCATCCAGATAGATCTAAGAGTGTAATAGGTAAATAGATGGATTATCTCTCTTAAAAATTGGCAGCATATATTATTTTGATAATATGCGGAATTCCTTTATATATATATATTTTTTATCTATCTTTCTATTTACTTTTTTAGTATAAGAAAGGCGGCATCAACCATGTTGTAATAAACGGTTATCATCCAGATAGATCTAAGAGTGTAATAGGTAAATAGATAGATTATCTCTCTTAAAAATTGGCACAATATATATTATTTTGATAATATGCGGAATTCCTTTACATATAT
>JAPMOQ010045887.1:3054691-3067162 GCA_026543055.1 Argiope trifasciata | reverse complement strand
AAAATTTATTAAATCGCAGCAAAATATTTCGCAGATTCTATTTGATAATAAATTGACTTTAGAAGCTCATACTATCTTGTATTTCGTACACCACAGTGAAAGCAGGATTTTCCTAATGGAGTAATAATTTATCCCAGATTGTGGGTCCCCTCAGGGGCTCACCTACTATAGGTGAGTACGGGTGTCCCAATCCCGAGGTACCCAGGGATCTTTACTCCCTTTACGTTTATTCTCCACTACGCCTTCTGCTGTCTCCTTTTTTTCTTTCCCTCGAGGGTAGGCGAGGGAGCTCTCCATGAGAAGCTGTCGCCAACCTGTTTGCTTCTTGCTTCTCATGGACAGCAAATACCCCCTCGTGTTTGCCGTGCGTGGCGACCCATTAGACGGGTGGTGCACTGTGGTCCCCGGTGCATCAATCGGCTGGTTGCTGGCCACCTGAGTGGTTAGTTTGCTAGGGATCAAGCGAAGGGGTTACTCCTTGGGCTTGGCGTTAAGGGTGGTCACTGTCCCCGGGGGTAACTCCCAGCGTATAGGTTCCGGCTAGCACTAAGGTGTATGCCGAGGCTGGAAAGAACCAGAGCCGGTAATTGCCTTCCCTTGTAGGGCTCCGAGGTGGGTGGTGCCGTCGGGCCTGAATCTTTTCCAATGTCATATGGGGCCTAAATCCATTACTCCCTTCAGTGGGCAACACAAGATTAAGAAAATTGCTGAAAAATATTACGACCATTTCTTTGTCATCAAAAGAATTTCAGAAACTAAAGAAACATTCCACACTGTCTCCCCGTTCCTTGTAGAAAAAGCCGTTTCTGGAACACTTGGAGATGTTTCTACCATTCGCAAACTTCGTTCAGGAGATTTGTTGGTTGAAGTTAATTCTCGACAACAATCTCATCAAATTCTTAAACTCAAAGCATTAGCTACCATTCCAATTTCTGTAAGCGCGCATGCATCTCAACTCTTCTAAAGGTGTTATAACATGTGGGGAGTTATTTCATACATCAATTGAAGAAATTACAAAAGACCTGAAGCCTGAAGGAGTGACACATGTACGCCGCATCTCAATTCGGCGGGATGGACAACTCTTCCCTACAAAGCACCTCGTTCTTACCTTCCAAATGCCTACATTGCCTGAAACAGTTAAAATAGGATATATGAGATTAAAAGTGCGTCCTTTTATACCAAATCCTCTGAGATGCTTTCAATGCCAACGATTTGGGCACTCTAAAATCGCCTGCCGCGGGACACTTGTCTGTGCCCGTTGTGCGGAGAAAGGGCACGACAGTAAGCAGTGTGACGCGCCGGAGAAATGCGTAAACTGCAGTGGTGACCACACTTCGTTTTCTCGTTTATGTCCACGTTGGAAATTGGAAAAAGATATTATATCAATTAAAACTAAAGAACAAATTTCATATCCAGAGGCTAAACGTAAAATCATGGCACAAACACCTGCACAGGGCGTTAGTTATTCAACTGCACTGAAACGATCATACTGTGAGAATTGTTCATGCAAAAATTGTTCAAAAGTTGTGACTCAAACAAATTCTCCGGTAAAACCAACTGATTCTGAAACTGATCCGTCCACAAACAGTGCTCCAGAAGTTAATGAACCTATAAAACGTAAATCAAAATCAAAATCTCAACGTTCACTTAAATTAAAACTTTCAAAGCGTGGACTTTCACAGCAAATGATATCGGAACGGCTTGCAACTAAGTTAAAAAAATCCAGTAATCAAAGTTCTATGGCTTTGGGTTTGGCTAACAAAGGTAGTGTCCAAAGAGACTTGACCTCTCTGTTTGGAGGCAAACCCAAAAATCCCGATCTTATTAAACTCCATCCATCTGAAGAGGATGAAGATGAACTCCAAATGAGTTGTGTAACTTCACCAACTCAGTTTACTGATTCAGTTATCTTTCATTCAAAAAAACTCTCTTAATGGGTACTTTCCTTTCTTGGAATTGTCGCGGCATACGTTCAAAAATAAATGATATAAAGACCATTCTTAATACTTTTCATCCTATCTGTCTCTGTGTACAAGAAACGTTCTTGACACCCAATTTTCCAATAAAATTGCGTGGTTACAACTGTACTAGGAAAGATGCAGACACGGGAGTTCGCAATTCTGGTGGTGTCTGTATCTTCACATCTAATTTATATCCAAGTACTCCTCTTACTCTACATTCATCTCTACAGACTGTGGCGGTGCAGGTTCACATAAGAACATTGGTCACAGTCTGTTGTGTCTATTTACCGCCTCATGATGCCCTCTGTCAGCAAGATCTCAATAACTTGGTAGACCAGCTTCCTTCTCCTTTCATCTTACTCGGTGATTTTAACGGCCATAGTATTTTGTGGGGTTCAGAGAGTACAAATACTCGCGGGCAGCAGATAGAAAATTTCATTTCCAATAACTCTCTCTGCTTGCTCAATAATAATGAGAAAACCTATTTTCATGAACCCACACGTACATTCCACAGCCTTGATCTGGCAATATGTTCTCCAGAACTTCTGCCTTTTTTGTCCTTTGAAGTAAGCACTGACTTGTACAATAGTGACCATTTTCCTATTGCTGTCTGCCATGCTGATAGCAGCGGTGCGACTCTATGTCGTCCGAGATTCATATTCAATAGGGCAGACTGGACAGTATTTTCACATTTGGCTGATATCACAGAAAATATGGTCAAAACTGCAGACATTTCGGAAGCAGTTCAGCTCGTTGTTGAGATCATAAGAAATGCTGCAAATATGAGTATTCCAAAGACTTCTCCACGCCCACGAAAATTCCGTAGACCGTGGTGGAACAGAGACTGTCGCGATAGTCATAAGAATCAAAAAAGACTCTGGAACATATTTCGAAGGTACCCGACGACGGAGAACTTGATAGCTTTTAAAAAGGCCAAGGCGCTGGCTCGTCGCATTCGGCGTCGTAGCCAAAGGGAATCATGGGTTCATTTTGTATCATCAATCACATCTAGGACGTCCAGTAAACTGTTATGGAAAAAAGTAAAGGCTGCTAATGGGATTTATCCTGAAGCTTCGATCCCTGTTCTAAAAATGGGAAATGAGGTACATTCCTCTTCCATAGATGTAGCTAATATTCTTGGTCAGGCATTCGCACGTGTTTCTGCAGTAGACTCTTATACTCCTGCCTTCCTGGCAAATAAGAATCGCGCAGAACGGTTGCGACTTCGTTTTAATGCCCAAAGCACCTTTCCTTATAACTCTGAATTCAAAATTTATGAACTGGAATTGGCCTTGTCTCATGTCCATGATACGAGCCCTGGACCAGATGGAATCACATATGGTATGCTTCGCCACTTGAATACCACTTCTCTTTCCAACCTGTTACTGCTTTTCAACAGAATCTGGACTGAACAGAAGTATCCTTCACAATGGCGAGAAGCTATTGTGATTCCAATCTTAAAACCCGGTAAAGAGTCGTCGAACCCTTTGAATTATAGACCGATTGCCTTAACAAATTGCCTTTGCAAGACCTTCGAGCGCATGGTCAATGCACGTCTAATGTTCGAATTGGAAAAACAAGGATGTATCTCCCCGTTGCAGAGTGGGTTCCGTAGAGGCAGGTCTACTTTTGACAACCTCATATTACTGGAAACCGAAATACGCAACACATTTGTTAGGAGGAATCATCTTGTTTCAATATTCTTCGATATTGAAAAGGCGTATGACCGTACATGGCGTTATGGTATACTTTCCACTCTTTTTAACTTAGTATTTAGAGGAAATCTGCCCATATTTTTGCAAAATTTCTTATCGTATAGAACATTTCGAGTTCGGGTCGCTAATATTTACTCCGATTCTTTTATCCAAGCTGAGGGAGTTCCGCAAGGGAGCGTCCTCAGTGTGACACTTTTTATAATTCACATGACTCAAGTTTTATCGGTTTTACCTTCAACTGTTAACGGAACGCTTTATGTGGACGATCTGCAGATATCCTGCCAAGGTAGTAATATCAGTCTAATTGAACGGCAATTACAAAAGGCAGTCAACAATCTGGTAGCTTGGTGCGATAACAACGGCCATAGTATTTCTCCTGAGAAGAGTCAATGCGTCCATTTCTGCAGGAAGCGAAATATACATTTAGACCCTGTTATCTACATTCGACGCTCACCTATTCCAGTTGTGAACGAAATCCGATTTTTAGGAGTTATCTTTGATAGGAAACTGACCTTCTTACCGCACATCCTATACCTGCGTAAGCGGTGTGAGAAGATGTTGAATATTTTAAAGGTACTTTCTAGAATATCTTGGGGTGCCGATCGGGTTTGCCTACTGCGAATTTATGAAGCACTAATCCTTTCTCGCATTGATTATGGCTGTATGGTGTATGGGTCAGCCAGATCTTCTGTTTTGCGTCGGTTGGATACCGTTCACCATTCTGCTTTACGGATCTGTTCTGGTGCATTTCGCACATCTCCTGTTGAGAGTTTGCATGTTATTTGTAACCAGCTATCTCTTTGTTTAAGGCGGCAAAAAATATCTGCCTTTTATTATTTCCGATCAAAATCTGTTCCAAGACATCCTATAAGTCAAATGACTTTGCCAGTTAGTTTGCGCAGAATTTATGATGCTCGGCCCTCTCACATTATGCCTTTCTGTGAGAGAGTCAAAAAGCTCTTAGAAGACTTGGACTTTGAAAATGTGGGTATTAAATCTATTGATTATTGGTTCCCTCCTTGGGATATACCACAAATAACTTTTTTGAATCCCTTTACTGGATTTGATAAGTCATCAACAGCCCCTATTGTTTTTCAGCAGCTCTTTCTATATCATCGCAATCGGTATTCTTCTTTCATTCCAATTTACAAGGATGGCTCAAAATCAGATAGACATGTTGGTAGTGGCGTAATTTTTTCATCTGATACATTTAGCTATCGACTGCACAACTTTTCCTCAGTATTTACTGCTGAGCTATCTGCAATACTCTGTGCCTTAAAGAAAATTTCACCTTCTTCTGAAAGGAAATTTATTATTTATACCGATAGCATGAGCGCACTAGAAACACTTTCTCACTACCATAGCCGAATACATCCCACTGCTATCCGTATTCTATACACTGTACGTCTTTTAGAGAATGAGGGTGTAAAAATTATTTTTTGCTGGATTCCGAGTCATGTGGGCATCACTGGCAATGAAAAGGCGGATTCTGCGGCAAAATCAGCATTGGTTACTTTGAATCAAGGACTTCCGTATTCTGATGTGAAGAAGTCCTTCATTAATCACATTTTTATAGCTTGGCAGAACAATTGGAATTTGCAGATAGATAACAAATTACATGCTGTGAAACCCAAAATTGGGCTATGGTCTGTTCTTCCTATACGAGAGGTAGATGTCAAGTTGACCCGCCTCCGTATAGGACATACTCGCTTGACGCACAAGCATCTCATTTTTGGCGAAATGGCACCGGTGTGCCAGACGTGTACGTAGATTTAACAATCAAGCACATTTTAATTGAATGTTCAAGTTTTAACTCGTATCGATTACACTTTTTTAATTCCTTATTATTAACTCAACAGGACTTGGTGGGTGAAGAACATCACCCAAACATTTTTAAATTTTTGAAGGCCATTGGCTTTTACATACGTATTTAGCTATATTTTTTAATACTTACTCGCCAATTATTCATTGAATTTTTTAACAATTTTTTTTGCGAAAACCATTTTTGAAACTCTTATTTGGAAATTTTAAACTTTTGAAAACATTTTACAACATATGAATATGTGCACTTTTACTGTATTTAAGACATTTTAATGTTTGATTCTTTGCATCTTGTAGAATTTCAAACCATATGCTTGGCGCAGTTTGGCCAGACATGGCTCTTGCGCCAGAAAAATCCAAACAACCAACCAACCAACCCAGATTGTGGGTACGTGAACTCTACCTTAGACTGAGCCTCTATATCTATTTATTTTTTAATTATTTACTTTTTTTATTTGTTTATCTACATTTTCTCTTTGCTTTTAGTATTTATTTATTTTGTTTTCAAAGCCTATTTTTGGGTTTCAGTTGCCTATTTTGGTAATTTTTTATTATTTATTAATTATGCTTCAATGATACTGTTACTGTGGAACATTATGTAGACTTTTCCGCTTGAGTCCTTTAGGCCTTCTATCTCCACTTTTTATTAGCCTGCTCCTTTTTTTTCTTCTTTAACTGTTTTTAGCTTCTTTTGCATTTAGTCCACAAGCAAATGAATTTTTTTGAATAGCTAATCATTTGATAGCTATTTAAATTATACATATTTATTTAATTTTAATAATGAGCTTTTTTTCAATGTGATGCCACTTTTGGCGTTACATTGAAAAACAGTCATCATCAGAATACACCAATATTTTCATATTTATTTTTTAATTTTCTGCAAGAAACATTTCAAACATAAATAAAATAATAAAGTAATCATCATCAATGATTATCGTTAATGAGTAGAATTTTGATATAGAGGGATTCAGCTCAGGTATGATGATTTCTTAGTTTTCAGATGCGAATTCTGAATACTCGTTAATTGACTGTTCTTTTTATCGGAGTAATATTTATCTAACAATTGTGTAGGTTAAATGTTATCGTTTCATGAAATATTTGATAATAAAAAATCTGCTAGCGGGAAAAGAAGCTCTCACTTCAGCAGAACAGATTTGGTATTTGGAGGAGATAAATAATAATATTTAGGCTTCAAAATGTCTCATGTAATATTAAGATTCAAACTTCAAACAAAGCTTACAGACTCGCTTAACTAAACTTCTTCTTAAATGCAAGTAAGTACAACTGCTCCTCAAAAATTAAAACTTAGTATATTCTATAACGTCTGTTTAAATGTCTCAGAAGTATACGCTGAATAATTGTTAGTGCGATTCTAGGATACCAATTTCGAATGGAGCGGCAGTATAAGGTCTCCGAACTTCTAAGTTAAGATAAATCCGCCACGATATGAAAATTGATTTTTTGGCACAGATGGGGCCTCACCTCATCATTTAGCTGATGGAAAAATAATTAATTAATTCTTTAAGATAATGGCTGTCCTAACACAATGCAAAACCTTTCTGTGCATAGAAGACGCATGAAACGGGACCAGAATTTTGATGAGGATTCTTACCGTATTGCCATTAATTGTTCAGAACAGAGAAAAGCTTGTCCTGTCAGTAATCGAAATATTTTTACGCAGCACTTTAAGTACACTTAAGGCCTTATCACACGGTGAAATTTCGTCAGCACTTTTCCGTTTCTACCCTCAAAAACCGGTCAAGCAAGTTTCATAATCGACAACTTTTTCTAACCAGTTCAAAAATGTCGTCGCAAATATTGTCCGCAAACGAAATCCAACCAATCATGTAAAACTTTGAAGTGACGTCGCTTTCGTTGTCGTTTGCTGACGGAAAGTGCTGAAGATATTTTGCCGTGTGATAAGGCCTTTAAAGCACTCTTCAAGGAACTTTGATTCACATTTTCTGTTTATGAAAAAATACGCAAGCTATGGGAATATAAAGACACTTGCAATATGATTAATAACTCTTTACCGATGAAATATACCCTACAATTGAAATTATACCCTGTCTTTCTTCTAATTCCCCCAATTTGAAAGTGGATCTGATAAAGTCTGTTACTATGGCGACCGACGTCAGGCTAAAAGATTGGCGGAAAGGAATCTTACAGTTTATGTGAGGATGTGAAGTCCAGAAACTCTGCGTCAGCGCCAATGCAATAGTTTCTTTACACTGAATAAAATATTCTTTTAGATGTAACCACAATCACATTTTCGTATGGATGCATATTATATAACTAAACAATATCCCTGAACTGCACATTCTAAAATGAATAATTTCTATCAACATTAAAACGTTTTAATTAACATAATTCTTTTTTTATTTATTACTTTAGGTCTTTACAGAAGATGGTAAAAGAACCTTCCTGTTAAAGTCTTCTTCTTTGCTACAGCGGGCATTGAGAACCATCCACTAGATAATCCTGGCATGAAAGAGAATTATAAAAAGCAATGCTTATTCAACATAATGACTTGTTTCGGTTGAGGAGATGATGAAAATCCTCTATGTATAATAGAAATAAATTTTATGTATTATAAATTTTATACATAAATAAATATTAATAGTTCTGCCTCTGGCTCTATATTTATTAAAAAAACATATTGAAAAAGCTAATTTTTATAAATTATTTGGAAATATTTGTTGATTTATTCAAGAAAAGAAAAAATATTTACTGTATTTTACAAAAAAAAAAAAAAAAAAAAAAATGAAAAAATGTAAATACAAAATATACTCATAACGCAATAAAGTTGTATGAAAATAATCAAGCCAAATTCATGTATCAGAAACATAGGTATAGAGATGGCATTTCGCTTGATCAAGACCTTCACCTACACCCTTTTGGCTGATCAATCTTTGTCTTTCCAATCCTAAACTATAATTTGCAACAGTGAAAAAGTTTCCCCCCTTTTGATCCCATTGATTGGCATTCAGACCAGATGTGATTTCACCCGTTTTCCCACACATAGTTAAGTGCATGCGGACCACCAAATATGTATTCTTTGCCCTAATAGGGCATCGTGTCTGGTCTTTTTTACTATTCAGCTGTGTAAACACAGATGCGTCGTTTCAAACAGATACATCAAATCTCCAACGGAAAAGAAGGTCAAAAGATCCGAATGCTAAACGTTTTTACCTTTTAAAAAGATTCCCCAAGCCATAAATAAAAGTTCAATCACCAGCAATGGTTATCATTAAATGTCAAACCCAGGTGCAATTCCATTCATGTTACCAGCGAATCGATTATAATTGAGCTGAAATTACTGAGAAGACGTGGCTGATGGGGAACTCAAGACCGACGACGAGGAACGAAAACCTGATGGAAACAAAAGGCAGTATTTTTCCCAGAAGAGAGAGGAGAAAAAGCAGGCAACAAGAAAAAGGAAAGCCCTAATGAAGACTGAACCACGAATGTAACGTTAAAAATCTCCCCCAAAATTATTATTCAGAATCGCCAAATTAATCAGTGCAATGCTACAACATTTCCCATGCTGCTGGAAGAGAGCCATCATCACCCCTATCCATATACCTGGCAAAGATTCATACAATCCTACAAGTTACCAACCAATCAACCCTACCTCGTCAATAAGTAAAATAGTTGGAAAAATTATTCTATATAGATTGTAACTAATAGTGGAAGATTCATTTATCCTATACCAATTTGGATTCAAAAAGAGATACTCAACTGCCATATTAAGCACCTCTAATAACCTAAACACAATTGCAAAAGACCTGGACAACCATCTAAATAAAATCGAATAATGGCTAATAAAATATAAAATGAAAGTTAATGTAGAAAAAAACCAGCCCATCCTATTCACAAATATAAAAAAAGACCACCAGCTCTAAATCTAAACAAAGCTCTAATAAAAAGTTCCTTGGAGATCTGACACAAAATACCTGGGAGGAAAACTTGATGAAAACTCTCTCTCTCTCAACAATATCTCCAAACAAACTAAAGCCCAACGCTGCCCTCTCCTCTGCAATAGTTCCGAGTTCTCAACAGGAAATGAGCTGCTCCTTTACAAATCTCTGCTCAGACAGCAAACTACACTCGCAGCACCAAAACTCATTTACCACGAAGTTTCACTCTACATCTGATCTCCAGAATGCCTTGGTTTATCAAAAATATAAATATCAGAAAAGACCTCCGCTTCCCGACAGTAGAGGAATTCATTAAAAATCCCTGAAGAGCATTCTATCTGCGAATAGATAGAATGGATAAAATCTGTCCCTCGGTGCAACCCTAAAAACCGACGCAACAAGAAAAGGCCACGCCGAACTATTAATGACCATCTCTGCAATTCCCAAGAAGAAGAAAAATACACGGAAAGTCATTTGCAGTTAACGCCTCTTAGCGTTTTTTTTTTTTTTGGTGACTTATTCTACGGTTTAATAAATGGACTACTTTATGATTGAACTGTTATTTGTTTATAAATAATACTAACCTAGATGAGAACAAGTTGTTTTTGCAAATCTTCAATTCTGAAATTTAAAGAATTACTTTCTTACTCTACTCCCTTTCTTGATTAAAATATTACATCACTCTCATCAATAATTTCACCTTTCTGACATGCGCGACTTCGCGAGTGAATAAACGACAGAATAAATGTTTTATGGATTCTATAACTTCATTTTATACATTTGGTTGATAAATGCTGATTTAATGAATTAGTAGTGTCGAATGTAATCAGAAAATAATATAAACTTTCGATTATTAAAATTGATGCTTAAAGACGTTTCAAATAATTTTTCCCACAATCACACATTTATTTTTATAATAACAATTATTTTTAGATTTTTTATATAAGGAAAGGCAAAAGTGTGATGAATAACAGTTAAAAATTTTAATGATAATCGATATTATTTTATGTAAGTAATGAAATGCTTCGCAATCAAAGAGCATTTGCCCAAAACAGAATGTAGCTGTTAAGGCACGAAAAAATTCTCATTTAAATTTATCTGAGAATGAAATGCACTTTTTAACATGATCGTAAAATAAAGTGTTTTATCGTTCCTCTTTATTTGCAGTAAATGATGACAATAGAAAAAGTATATACTGATAAAAAGAAACGATTAAAAATAAATATTTTTTTTCTGTTTTACTGTCGTTAAGGTTTATTTCATGTCTTAAAACAATACAAAAATATACTAAATTTTATTTCTTTCGCTCATGCAAAAACGTTTTAAGCGAAGGTGGTTTAGACTTAAATGCAATTTGAACCAAATTTAAAATACTTTTTAATATTTATTTGTTGAAAAGAGTCGTCCTCTTAAAAATGTTAACTGTGAATATTTCAACATAGATGAAGCTGAATTCTATTTTAGAATGCAGATTGTAAACTGTGTAGAGGCTTTTTTTGAGCCACAGAAATAAAAGAAAGTACTGTTAACAACGTCCATATAAAATCTAAATCTAATACACCTACATGTGGAAACGACCCCTAACAGAAAATAACATCTCTCAATGTAACAATAAATTGCAAGTCACAATTTGTACTCGAAGTATTTTTCCCAATGAGAATCTCTCCTTGACATCAAAAAGGGAAGTTGTCCTAAGAAATTCCCATGCTTGTACAATTTTGAAAATGTAGACAATCCCCTATGAACATTTTAGACACAGCATCCTTTAGCATATGTTACTTCCTTCAAAACTGTATTTTTACTTTTCACACTGCAAATGACGAGGATTGGCAGCGAAATAAAACTGGGTGGCTCCATTTACTGCCGCTACTGCATATGTAATCAGTGTCAAAATTTTTATCCTTCAATTTTCTTGATACGGAGTCTAAAAACTCACAAATGCCCCACAAATGCAAAATTTTATTTCCATAATTGCTCCGAATACTAATAGATTTTACAAACAATTGTAAATGTGATTATATTTTTAGCGTGTAATAATCTTCGAATTCGAGGAACCCAAGAAGTAATTGGTAAGCTTAATAATGAAAAGTGCTTAAACTTAATCGAATTATTAACTAAATAGGATCATGTGCTAATGGATCATAATAAAGTTATATATTCTAAACATAGAACTGTGTGGCATTTATCACATAGGTCACAAGAACAAGTTATTTTTCTTTTGGAAAAAAAGTCTTTAAAAAAATTAAACACGAAATAAGAGCAATGTACTATAGCATCTAAATGGATTGTACTCCTGATATTTTCAATAAGGAACAAAATTCAATCATTATTTTGTGCATATAAACTTTAAAGAGAAAAGGTTAACTATAAATGAGTCATTTATAGGGTTTATTGAAGCAACTGATCTGACTGGCGAAGGACTAGCAAAAACTCTTTTGGAAAGATTAAGCGAACGTGATTTAGATATTATGAATAGTAGAGGGCATGCATACGACAACGGTGGCAACACGATAGTGAAAAATAAATGTGTACAGTCAAGAATACTTTCTCTAAACCAGCATGGATTTTATGTGCTTGGCCTATCACAGTCCTTTAATTTATTAATTTGTGACGCCACTTCCAGTGGAATCACAAATTAATAAATTAAAGGAGTGCGGAAAAACGTTTGGGATATTGCAACGCTTATATTGCTTACTTACTTCATTTGTAAAGCGATGGGAAATTCTACTGAAGCATTTAAACATTGCTCTTAAACCATTATGTGACACTCGTTGGGAAGTCAAAACAGATGTGGTTTTGACTTTTTGTGATGACACAGTTTGAACAAATTTGCAATGCCCCAGAAGATGTAAGTAACGATAATACAGGAGTATCCGAAGATAAAATTTTATTAAGTGCAGTTCAAGAAATGCGTTTATTTTATGTTTAAAAGTATGGTTTGCAATATTGTTTAAAATTAACACTATCAATATACTATTTCAAACAAAAACAATTGTTCTTGACCAGGCGATCAATTCAGCCCATAAAATCATATTTTAAATACAAAATTTAACG
>JAPMOQ010045887.1:3033369-3054681 GCA_026543055.1 Argiope trifasciata | reverse complement strand
CGATCAATTCAGCCCATAAAATCATATTTTAAATACAAAATTTAACGCATTTTTAGACAAAGCAAAAGTGCTAGCACATAATTTGAATATTTCAGAATATTTTACAGTAAAATCAATTTCAGAAAGAAAAAGATTAAATTCTGAACCAACAGAAGGCTATGTTATAAACTAATCCGGTAGAAGAATTTAGGTGTTTTTAATACTGTAATTAACACTGCTATTGTGCAAATATCTGATCAAAATATATATATCAAATATTGTTCCTGATTTTAAATCATTCACTAATATTTTTAGAAAAATATGAATTAGGGAAATGTTTCAAAAACTTTGTTAAGTTTTATAACAGAGATATCGATGAAAACTTAATCAAGGAAATTTGTTTGCTATGGGATATGATTTTGAATGAAAGAGATGTAAATAACTAACCAGACATATTGCAATAATACTAAATAATAATTGTAATGTCTTTTTCCTAAAGGCATTGACTATGTTAAAACTATTCTTTACGTTGCCAGTTATTATAGCAAATTTTGAGCGTTCTTTAAGTGAATTAAAATTAATAAAGAATTATCTTCTGTCAAGCATAGCTTCAGAACGCTTAAATGCACTTGCTATATTAAACATCGAAAAGGAAATTGCAAAAGATTTTAATTTTTCTGAAGTAATTCATGTATTAGCAAAAGCAAAATCACGAATTAAACGTGCATCAATAAAAGGTATTCCTTTTTGTAATTTTTTTTGAATTAAAAAAATTAGGACTCCAAATGACGTTGCAACTGGGCCCCTTCAAAGAGAAGCTGGTTTTGGTCTAATATAAATAAAAATGAATTTTTGAAAAAAGAATCCTCTTATCATCAAATACGCTCTTTGATCAGTTTTCTCTTCTTTTGTAATCCACAACAATTTAATAACGCACCGTTTCAAATATCTCTAATTCAAGCTTTATCACATTTGGAAAAGTAGAAAGCATTTTAGAGCCTTTTGAGGTGAAAAATTTCTTCTTAACCTGTGTATATTAATCTCAGAAAAAATACATAAATTAAAAGATCACATATACTTTAAATATCTATAAATGTACCGAAGAATTCTATAGCATTTCATTACATTAAGAGAACATTTTAAAAGATAAAAATCTGGAAAAATATTTTTGATTTTTTAATGCTTGCAAAAGTTTTGAAACTGCAACTAAGCAGGTACTAGGCAGAGAGAAACAATAACTAAAAATTCCATATTAATGTTCGGATTTTTGTCCTGAAAAACTCAACTTCGGAGGAAAATAAGAGTCGTCTGAAAACACATAAGTACTTTTCTAATACTCAGTATTTGCGAAATGAAAAAAAATATCCTGTTTTAAATTAATGTTTTGCGATTTCAAATGCTGTCTTAATGGTCCATTTTCCGAAAAATAAACATTAAATTATTCATTTATTGAACTTGACTTTATTTTCCAAAAGTTCACATTCAAATGCTAATATTTACTGTTTTTAGTAAATAATTAGCAAGAAAATATATGTATTTCTTTTTTGAATTTAATTTCCACAACTGTTTTCTGAAAAGATTTGATAGGATGATAAATGTGAATGAAATTTATTTTATTGCTTTCCTTGAATTTATCGCCAACATTCAGTCCAAACAATCAAGAGGAACAAGTAAATAATACCGCTAGCAACCTTTTAATGAATACTTGACTGTACTATTTGCTTTTAGAAATGCTTATTCAGCATTGATAATTTAGCTTTGTTAATAGAGTGAAAGGACTTGCTAACTGAAGTTTTTTAATATCTTTTGAATTCACTATTTTGATATCAGGGAATAACGGCTTTTGTTATTGAAAATCCCATTCTCGTCACATTTCAATTCAATTTACGAACTCGTTAAATTATTTTTGAATCAAAAATACTTTTAGCGTGATTATAATAGATTGTGCCAGCGTTTTCGCCAAGGCAAACTTATCGTATTTTTCCCAAATAAATACGAAATTTAGAAAAAAGGATTGACATATTTGGCGACTTACTCCCGCAAAAAAGTTTCACATTTGTGCCATTCACTACAATGCACTCTACTCTCCTGTATGTCATTGAATAATCAAATATATGCCAGACATTATGATGCCAAATTAAATGAAAGCAGTTAAAAAGAGAAGTTATTATCAGTTATTTCCTAGTTACAATAAGTTGCACATTGCAAGTTTCATATATCTGAAAAGGGACACTGCCATGTTCTTAGATCAAATCAAAAAGACACATTATTTAGTCATATCTTAAAAGAATTTTTTGTTAAAAAAGTCAAAATTGAAATTTAGTGTAGTCTAGTCTCCATCAGTTGGCAGCCAAGATTCCCAGAAATAGCAAATTACTATTGATTAGTAAAGCAGCTATTGTCAATCATCATGATTTCTGAAGTTGAGGATTTCGCATTTTTGGCGAGATGAAGTGCCATCCTAAACTAGATTCCAACCAATGGCAAAAATGATGAACATATTTACATTGTTTGGCACATACAACTAAAAATAACACACAAATAACATACCCTAAATACACAACTTATATGGAACAGCCTTGATATACAGTCATCTCCCCCCCCCCCAAAAAAAAAAAGTTAATCCCCAATTTTAATGAGCTGGCCGAACGTGGCGCGAACGGCAGCAAAAGAGCCACCAAAAAATTTCCAACCTCGCAAGGCGCCAAATAAACTGTACATCAAAGCTTAGGCACATAAATGTAAATGTAACTAACATATGCGATGAAATATAGACTGTTTACCAACTTTTTGGCTATAATCAATAAATACACATATTTAAGTGACATTGCATTGGCAGAAAATGAATGTTTAGATTAATAATTATGTATGATGTCGACTACTCTCGATCCAATCTTAAAATAGTAAGGTATTTTATTTTATAACCTAAAAGAATATTATTTTTATTATAATCTAATGGAATATAATAAGATTTATTACTGCTATAAAATAACACTACTCGATTGAAAAGCCTCGATTACTTAATACAATTTCAGGTTTTAAAGTAGTAATCTAAATTCTGAAGAATTTTCCTAAAAACAGATAAATAAAGTAATAAAAATATTTTTACTAATCAAATATGCTTCTAGATTTCATGTCCTTTAACTTTTGATTCATGGCAATCAGCTTTCTGAATAATTTGCCAAATGAGAAATCATATTCATCGAAATCAAAAGAACTTTTAAATTTTCTTTCATCAGCTGTTATATGAGAATTATCTATTTTATCACCCTGTGTATCTTTAAAGTTTCGGTCCATACAATATGTCACATTATCAGTGAATTTGTTTTCATACAAATCTGTAGAATTCATGCAATCGTTTGTTTCAGGACTCACGGAATAATATGGCTCATATACCTCAGATGCCAAAAAATCGTATTTTTGATCAGAGTTTTCACTGTTTTTAAATTCATCTGCTTCATGTTTTGGGTCTACCCGCAACAGACTGAATGGTGTTTTTTCGTTATTTTCGTCTTCTGCATGGAGACTCAAGTCTTCAAATGTTTGGTCATCAACATTGTAAATATCAACATCTAGAGATTGTGCACTGAAATCAGACTTATTTGGACATTTTTTGGAATGACATCCTGTATTGTTACCATCTAAAACCTTTTTTGAAACGTAGAATGGAAATATTAAATAATAATGCAAATTGTCAAGTACTTGGCTAATTAAAGGGGAAGCACAATATATTTTTTCCACATCATTTGAGAACTTTTTCTCCGATACTGTAGAAATTGATGCCTGCTTTTTTAATGACGGTTTTTCCTTAAAATTAGGTTCTTCATCTTGAAAATCAAATACATTTTTTCCATGCTCGCATGATTTTGTTACACTATAATAATTGATATCAACATCATAGCTGGGATTATATTCGTATGAAGTGTTCAAGTAAAATTTGTATATACCATCCGTTGTACTTGATCCATCCTTTGAAAAATAGGATGGACTGAAGTAATAAACTCTTTTCTTTTTGAATATTGGCGAGTTCTTCCATTGGTTGGTTAAATCATTAGGGGATTCTAAATTGTTATTTTCATTAAATTTCGTATCATTAAGTGGTTTATTATTGTTATCCAAGTTATATGTTACATCAAAATTTGGGCCACAAAGTGTTTCATCATTTTTATTTGTATCAATGCAAGATGATGGCTTATACAAATGACTTATCACTAACTTTTGATACAACCAAGAAAAGGCCATTGAGAATCCCTTCGCAATTGTTATTGCAATTTCACTTATGGTTTTTTAAATCAAGAATCTGAATAAGTTTTAGAAAGTGAGGGAAAGAGTTGGAACATAAAAACGATTTGTTAAATAATATAATCAAAGTTGATTTTCTATCTAATGACGTTTTTTTAAAATCATATGAATGAAAACTAATTGAAATTTAAAAATTTATGTAAATATTCAATGACAATTCTATAAAGTTGAGGTGAAATAAAGCTACTTTATTTTGAGATTGTTTAAAATCATATCTAATTCTAAATTATATATATATACCTAGATATAGCTTTTGTATTTGTATTGCTCTCTGGATAAACTAATGATTTATTGTAATTAAATTTTAAATTTTACAACACAATAGGTTTTTTAATAATGCATGTTTCTTCACTTAATGACAACATTGCTGTTAAAATAATTTATCCACTGTGTTATTACAAATTACATTTTATTCCATTATTTTGCAATGCTTCATTGATTAAAAAGCAGTTTGAACACTTTGAAATTAAACTCTTTAAAATACACTCAGAGAAAAAAAAACATAAAAAATGCTGCCGCTTAATAGACTATCAGAATATTAATTTATCATTGTAAATATATCCTTTATTTTTTAGCAGCTTTACAGAACTTTAGAAATTCTAGAAATTTAATAACAGCAAATTTAAAAGTAATGTGTGAATTTTTCTTGTTTATGAATTGAACCGATTCTACTTGTATTTACACACAATTTTACCTTACTTAATTGAAAATTGACATTTAAAAATTCTTCCAATTATGTTTTTCGTTTAGTTTCGATTTATAAATCATTAATATGAATTTCCTGCATTTGACCTAATAGATAAAAACTAGAAATGGGTTGTTTTATTTACAGAAATTCTTCAATTTTTGATTCTTTTCTCAAAATACAAGGCACTCTAACACTTCAGATGAATAAAGTGATACATAAATTCGGGAGATGGTTGGAACTAGAAGCAAGGATTAATGGAAGATTATACTCAGCGAGATTATTTATCATTCAGGTATTTCTATTAGAAAAGATGGCATTAATTCAAATCAGGGAATTATGATTGTAGTGTAGAAGTTTCCTCAGAATATCAGTACATGCATAGAAATAGTTTCTTTTTGCGCAAGGGTTAATATTAGTCAGTCTGCGCTATTTTATCTTAAAATTGAAATTTAAAAAAAGTATTGTTGTAAAAGAATATTAAATGAAAATGAGAAATAACTAGCTGGAGTGGTGTCCCAAAACAATCTCATATATATATTTTAATTAAAATGTTATCTCTCAGGGAAAATGTATTATATTACTGACATAGAATAATCTATATTTATAATGATTCTCAATGTGTGTGTGTGTGTATTGGCGCTCTACAGACCAGCCCGTTGGACCTACAGCTACCAAATTTATTATATGAATAACTTGGAGGTCAGGAATGTGCAATTTGGAGCGTTTTTTCAAATTTTTAATTCGAATTTAAATTAAAAATTAAGCGAAATTTCGACGTTTTTCCGCTATAACTTCCGAAAATATTATTACACAAAGATGATTTTCACATCAAATTAAAGATTAAAAAATCAGCTTTCAAATCGCATCAGTGTTTTAACATGTAAATTAAGCTTCTGTCTTTAACGAAATATTTCAACTACATTTTTCAATAATATATTTCGGTCAAAACAATACAATTAAATCTGCACGAGTACATTACGAGCGAAAGGGAATTTTTTTTATCAATATGTTGTCATCAGATTTACAAAAACTCCAATAAATAAATATTGCGTTAAACATATAAAAATGTAATTTTCAGCACGTGCCTGCATGAAATGAAATAAACATGAAATGTTTTTTTCTAAAAAGAAAACGTAAATATAATTTTTTTATTGGAAATTAAATAAACAAATCAGCTTTACAGATGACAAACATGGCTTAATGTCTCTCATTATATATATATATATATATAAATCAAGGTCCAACGGCTAATTTATAAATATTTTATAATGGAAGTGCATCTGTAAAAAAAAGGGTCTAAATGAAGTAAATAACTACATAGTATGTCACATGAGTCTATAAATGCTTTAAAAAAGTAGAATGTTTAGCTTTTAAATAAAAAGAGATAAACTGCAATCAAATCATTCTCTAAAACTGTCTGATTTATGTATATTTGAAGATCACTATTCAATAAAAACGGGGAATTTTAAACCATGTCATTGACCATTCCAAAGATGATACCCCAATCAACGTCCAGGATTTCTTAAGACTTATTAGCCTAGGAATGCAAATGTTGAATGTTCCAAACATTTTTATTTAAAACGTCATAAGTCGATCAAATTTGATATAAGAAAATAGAAACCTTTATTTATTTGAAAGTTGAAGTGTCAAGAATATTTCCCACAAATCTGATTGCTTATAACTATAAGATGTATAGCGAGTTACATTTGTGGCTGTGGCGCCAATGTGAAAATTGAATTCCGCCAAGGATAAACTCACGACTCAACGATTTGCAGCCGCATAACATATCCCCTAGACAAAAAGTGATCCCCAATATTTAGTTGCTGTTACTGGCTTATTAAGATACCACCACAATATTCCCTCCAGTGAGACGCGGAGAGACAAATGATTTTATAGCTCCAAGCCTTATGGCTAGAGAAGAGCATGTTTCGGTAGCGCCAAGCGTTATGGCGAGCGGAGAGAGTGTTCTGATAGCGCCAAGTGGAGAGCGTGTTTATTGTTTGGGGTCACCAAATATGGCGATTTGTATTGTATTGTTTTGAATCGATCCTGGGACCTTTTGGTTTGTAGCCGCGTAATTTAACCATTCGACCAAAACGAGTGATTTGTGGTTGTTACTGGCTTATTAAAAATACTACCACAGATGCATAAAATTTAGGCAATAATTTTTTTAAATTATGTTTATCGACCAAAATAAAATATTATTATTCGCATCATTTAAATCTTTTTGAAAGTAAAATTAAAACCTGAATTTTATGAAGAATCTAAGTAATTTTTGTTAAATAATTCTTGAAATATTACATAAATTATTGTAATTATTCAGTAATACACATATTGAATCTCTTTTACTTATATATATATAACTTATATATATATATATATATATATATATATATATAAATTATTATAATTAATACTATGGAAAGCTTTCTATTGAATTAAACTGAGGTGAATTGGCAAAAACATTTTATTTTTTCGTAATAATGTTGTTGAATCGGCAAATGTTTTGTCAATTCAGCAATTTTATGGAAACGCCATTGTTACAATCATATAATGTTATATATCAAATAAGGAAACGGAAGGCTGACACTACACTTTTGATCAATGAATTCAAAATTCTGTAATCCGAGAATCTTTGTTAGGGAGAATGTGAGAAATTTTTGCTGATAATTCTGTTTTCTAATTGTGATTCTATTTTATGATTTACAGCAGAAAAGTCATTGTCAAAGAAAATATATTTGAATAAATATCGTAAATTATTCTGATCAATTATTTGGTTTCATATTTTATTGGAAATACTTCAAAGCATTTTTATTGCAATGTAATAAAGTTCTAAGTAAGGTCAGCTCGACTGTTACGAACTTAAAGGATTGTTATAAACTGGAAAAAATATCATCTGAAAAAGACCAAGAAAAATAATTACATACGTTTTCGAGATTCAACGTTTTTTTTTTATTGCATTTTTTCCTTCTAAAGTTAGTAAATGGACTCATTATAAGAATAAGATTACCAAAGTTCAAAGTTTTTAAATTTTCGCCAAACATGGTATTTCTAACATTTTAAAATTTATTTATAAGGCATTTGTCAACATTTCTTAAGCACATTGGCAGATAATGAGTTTCCACCATATAAGGGTATTTTGGTGTAGGGTTGTATATTCTTCATAAGTCTTACCTAACATTTTAACTGCTTTCGAAAATTAAATTTTCTAAAGTTGGCTGATTTGATAATGGCGCTTCTTTCAGCTCTTTCATAAAATTTCCAATTTCTCCATTTTTGACAAAATCATTTGATGGATGAGGAGGCTTTAAGGGTAGCAATGAATTATTTTTTAACTTGATTCTTCTCAGATACAAACTTGAATGAGAAACTTTCTTACGGAAACTCTTAGATATCTTCAAAATGCCTTCTACATGTGTCTTCTCAAAATAGTCAGTAGAGTCATTTGTTAAAATTGAATTCCCAACAAAATGTTTAGCAAACTCCGTACCAGGTTTGGAAACGCTCGGTTGCGATGCAAAATTTCTGTTTTTGCTTCTACAAAATAAATTGGGTTGAATTTCATGTCTATAAAAAACTATGATCGTACGATTCATAAAATTATTTGCGAAATTCCGAAACTCTTTCCGTTCATTAGAAGAGACTTGGATATCTCGTTCAAGTGGTGAATCTTTTGAAATTTCTTTATTCATGTCCAAAAAGCCGAGATCCTTTTTTGAAAGTCTGTGTTTCAGGTTTCTTGTCAGCTTAGCATCTGTTATGCTGATTACATGATAATTATGAAAATAATTTTGTTCAATAATGGAGCTTCTTTCACCAAAATTTCTTTTATGGAAAAAACGCGGATTGTCTATCATATAGTCTGACAAATTTTCTTTCAAAATAAATTTGTTGGGCGATAAAAAAGATGTTTTACACTTCGGAACGTCGAAAAATGCTGTACCCTGATTTTCATCCTTTTGGCTATGATGTTGATTCTTTGAGCTGTGATTTGCACTTGATTCACATTGATTTGAACATTGATTTAGCAGAAATTTATATATTAGAAAAAGCTGCATTCTTAGTCCTTCATATAAAAATTATTTTACTGTCTTAATTAGTTGTGTTATAAAATATATTATCATTAAGAGAAAAATTAAATAAAATAAATAATCAAAAAATGACTGTTTAAATTTAGATTATAATTTTATATTTAAACAAGACCGTGAAATAGAAATTGCAGCACGGATTAATTTTTTGTCATAACATTTTATAATTTTGCTTTTTAATATAAAGGGAAAAAAGATGCAGATTTAAAATTATTTTTCTCAGAAACACTGATAACTCAGAAACCGAAAACACTGATATTTTTTTTATATACGACAGTTTTCATTTCTGTATAAATTAAACAGCTGAACTCAATAACCGCTTACTATTTAAAGCAACATCATTTGAAATACCAAAATATTATTGGTTTTTCTCCATCGTATCGAAAATATTTAGATAAGTTTTAAACTCAAAAATATAACAATTCATTTTTCTCGTGCAGTCCTTCTGGTGGTCGATAACTTTGAAATTAGTGTTAGTTTTTTCTCATGGTAATTCTATCATTTAAGAAAGATATTCAAAGCTGCTAATTAGAAAAATTACTGCAGTTTTAAAGCAATTAAGAAGAACATTTCTAGCCCATTTTAATACTCTCAAACCAGTGATTAATCCACGGAAAAGATTGCATATTATCTTAAGTAATTAATATTTACCAATAGCTAGTGATTAGTACTCAAGCGCCACATAAAGAGAAATTCTCTCATTTTGGATAATTTACTATAGATATTTAATACTATCCGGAGGGGAAATCATTTTTCGACTGGACTAAAGTAGAATTATATCCATAAATTAAACATAATCCAGAATTAGTTAAGGTTTAGTTATATTAACGTCCCGTTTTGAAGCAACACTAGGGCTATTTTGGGACGGACCTCGTCATTTTGAGCCACAGTCAGATGACGGCACTTGAGCTGACACTTCCTCTCCAAACTTCCACATAACACCAGCTGGAGGACGTTTGGCTCCGACGGATTTTACGCATACCAGACCCCCTAACACGACGGTTCTTCGGTGGAATCGGGCCTCGAAACCTGCAACCCTCCGGTTCCGAAGCGGAGACCTTACCACCAGTCAGAGTCACGCTAAAATACATATATCACTCGTGAAAAGACTACATCAAAATTCAGGAAGCCACCAGATGACACCGAGAGTACGTCACAGTGATGAGAAGGTAAGAGAGTAGTATATCTGTACTTATAATAAAGCTCAATGTGTGTGTATACAGGCCAGACCGTTGGACCTACTGCTACTTAATTTGGTGCATGTATAGCTTGGAGATAGGGAATGTGCACCTCGGAGCCCTTTTTTCGAATTTTTAATTAGAATTTGAATTAATTAAAATTTAAGCAGAATTTCGACGTTTTTCCGCTATAATTTCCGAAAATATTATTCTACAAACATGATTTTTATATCAATTTAAAGATAAAAAAAATTAGCTTTCTAACAGTATCAGTTTTTTTAATTTCTTATGTAAGCTTCTATTTTTAACGAATTTTTAAAGAAATATTTTAACCATGTTTTTATCACGTGACTGGATAAAATAAAAGAATGCCGGAAGTTCGAATAAAAAAACTATCATCGCAAAATAAATCTAAAGAAATGCAACTTTTAGTACGTGACTGGATAAAATAAAAGAAATATAAAATGTGATATTTTCTAAAAAAATAAATGCAAAGCAAAGGATTCTATTATCATTTCAATATCTAAATAATTAATTTAATAAATCTTCTTTACGGTAAACCTGATCGAATTTATACAGGATATGCATTGGAATCCCGACTTAATGGCATATTTCTATTATCTTTTGCAATATCTGTATCATTAATTCAATATTATTTTTTCATTATAAAATGTGATAGTTTCTAAAAAAATAAATGCAAAGCTAAGGTTTCTATAAAATCTGCAAAAGCACATCAAAGGGAAAAAATTAGGTTTTATCACTGTGTTGCCATCATTTTGACGGAAGTTCAAATAAAAAATAATAATAAAAAAAACTAGCATCGCAAATGAAATCTGAAGAAATGCAACTTTTAGCACGTGACTGGATAAAATAAAACAAATATTAAGTGTGATATTTTCTTTAAAGAATGCAAGGCAAAGGATTCTATGATCGTTTGCAATATTTAAATCATTAATTGAATAAATTATCTTTATACAGGATTGAATTTATACAGGATATGCATTCAAATTCCTTTCCAATGGCTTACAAATGATCAATTTGTAAAATATTATTGATAGGCACATAGATTGTTTGATACTATTAATTTGATCTAAATGAAGTAAATAATTACATTTTATGTAGTTTGAGTCAAACAATGCATTTATGAATAATGAGATTTAGATTTCTTCATACTTTGCTCTGTGAGCCCTATTTTACAAAATACTTTTATTAATATTTTAAATAAAAGTTGCTACATCAATAAGTCTTGTAAATCAGTCATTGAAACTGACTGATTTATAAAATTAAAGAATATTATTAGGATAACGTCTTCTTTTAGAACTTTCTGTCATCATCTTAAAGAAAATATTAATTTCAGGCCAATCAATACCCGGAGTTACTTCAAGGCTAATGAATATGTGATTTAATTGAAAATTTTAGAACCCATTTCTCATGGCGAACCAGCTGGTCGCCAAAGGCGGCTAATAAGGAATATAGGCAAAGAAGTAAAATTGCTCACAAGGACTTTATAAGCATATCAGAACAATAACAGCATAGTCATGACACAAAGAACGCATTTGGATTATTTTTTGCTTGGTATCGGTGTACCTAGGAAAGTGGGCGTACCCAGTTGGAAGTATCCGAAGAACTTCGAATCGTTCAGAGTATCATCTTCAGGCTTTGGAAACGATTTACTCTATACTTTCCTTCTTATTTCTTCTTCTAGTGACTTACTTTAAGTGATGACTTTTTACATTAAGTACGGTAATGATTATTATAAAAGATATACTTTAGAAGAAAAAAATTACATTAATTATTTATATTTATAAAAAAAAATTCTTCTATTTCTTAGATTTCAAAGCACTTAGGAATCCTTATGTTTACATACATATAATTCATTCTTTAACGAAGAATATATATGATTAATAGGATCTACAGACAGAATATCTTGTATGATTGATGAGATACAGATAGAGAATATATCATATATGATTAATGAGATGCAGCCAGAAAATGTCTTTTATTTGATTGTGGACCTTTCTATTATACATGTGAGAAATACAAGGTTAGATTGTAACAACTATTTTATTTAAAGAAGCTGGAACAGTAGATTAATTCAAAATGAAGTTAATTGTGGTACTACAATATTAAGATGAAGATATAGAAGTTCATTGGTGAAACACTTCAGATGGTATTAATATGTACCATAATCATGGTCATTTAAAATAAAAACGCAACAGGCTTGCACACATGTGAACGGGAATGTTAGAGGAAGTCCTATGGCAACGTATTCAGTTTTCATCCATCTGGATTGTGATGGAGCCTATCTCTCCATGCGCGTGCATGTGTAAGCAATTCAACTGCGAGGTGAAAACAGAAATATAACGAATTTTCCTTTCTGCACGAGTACGCTTGAGTGTAAAAACCCAACCTAAGAATAAATTTTGATCTCGATGATCCTTGCTGCTTTTATTTCTGAAAATGAATATTTAACAATTAGACAAAGGAGAGTCAACAACATTCTAATAACTGAAATTATTTTTTCCATAGCATTGAGAATTTTCAACTGATTTAGAGTTATTAACACAACAATGATAAGCAACAAATCCCAGAGTCAAACCTTAAAAGTAACAAGCCTTAATTTGAGCAACTCCATGTTTCTCACACGATCATTTATGTATTGGTTGTTCATGTGTTTCAAATGCCCAAAACTTGCATGTGCTGACGGAAAATAATAAGTCATATAATGCTGTATACATCATGGTATTAGAATAAAAACATATTTTGAAATTTTCCAGTAAATCTTTCAATGATTTACAACTTTCATGATTATATCGTATCAGATATTGTTTTTAACAGCACCATAACGATAAGTTTGATAACATTTTACATTGTAATCAGACCGTCATTTCTCACACTGACATATTAAAATGTCCATGAGTACAAAGTCGCGGGTACAATCATTTAATAAAAAGTTAAACAATGAATTTACGTTGCCAATCACAGAAAGGAAAAGAAGTTTAAGTAAAATATTGCAAAAACACATCCATACTTATTACAGTATTTGAGAGTTACTTTTATTTAAATAATTTACAGTTATTTTTTGTTTTCAGAAAGCTAACATAAAAGGCAGACTAAACTCCAGATACAAACAGTCCTAAAGTTAAAAAATATTGGGGAAAAAAAGATCAACTTGTCGTATCAGCTTAAACAGAAGTGACTTTAACTTTTAAAAACTAAACATCGTTACAAAAAATTTATTTTAAAGTTACCTAGAGTGTACATCTAGTTAAGTGCACATCGTTAGATTTTACTTCTGGAGTCATTTCTAGAATCATATATTTACAATAAAATATCTTTTTCAATAAAATTATAATATTTTCGGCTTAAAGACGAATTGATAAAGATCTTTGATGGTTTATTAATAATAGCAAGGGATTTCATGTCGTGAATAAATATTAGTTACTTTAAACAGACTCGGAAACACCAATACATTTTTTATTAATAATAATTTTGGTTTAAATTATCAATATAAGGACTGTCTACATTTCTTTGGCAACATTGCTATGATTCCAAACAAATATAAACATAGGAGTATTTTCACTGGATTATTTATAAATATAATTATTAAATGCTCATTTAATCCCTTGAAATGTAGCTCGACATCTATTTTACGGGAAATCGTGCTGTCACAGCTTTAAAGGTATTAAATGCTTAATTATTCTCTATAAATGAAACCAATACTTTATTAATAATCTTATATCAATCTTAAGGACAATTGAGTTCAAGTTGGACTATGAATAATGATAAGTTCGTTTAAATCAGACAATTTTGTCAGACGTTGGCATTACTATTTAAATAAATCTTATGTCAAATGCTAAATCTTATTGCAAATTTCGATGAGTTCTGGATCATATGAAAGTTTCATAAATGATACATAGATGTTTTCAGTTAAAATTTAGTGTAAAAGATTATAATTAGCAAAATTAAGATATATCCTTTAGAGATAGAAAATTTTTGTCCATTTTGTCCATAAAAATAAAGTACTTCCTTCGATAAAGATGCCAAAATTCGCAGTTTTAATATTCTATTTATAAATGATTTCTGTACAACGTATTTTTTTACTGGATTATTAAAAAGTCAATTTAGTTTAATTATGTATATTTCTTCTTAATTTAGAATGTGATATCTATATCATTTCAAAAAACACATGCAATTTCCTTAGAGGTCACAATACATATTATTAACATGTTTAAAACATATTAGTCATAGCAAAATTTACAGCATTTTCTAATTTTTAATACCCGCATTTAAATAATTAAAAATGTAGCGGAAAATATTCATATTCACATATTGCAAATTTATGCAATAATTATATTTTTACAAATGAATGAGCATTCTGTTTAATTAATTAGTTTATTAGTAATTCGATATTTTTATCAGTAAAAGTAGTTTGGGTACTTACGTATTAACGCAACCAGGCCAAAATTCGCATAAATCGCCAAATTTGGCGAGCCTACTTACGGCAACCCTACTTGTTATACGTGGTTTTTCGTAAAGAAATTATTTTACTTACTGGTTAGATTGAATACCGTGAAATGCTTTAACTATGGGTATTTGGGATCTGCCTGCGAGTGAAAAAGATGCTGTCGAATTGTTGCAGGTATATGGAATTATACCAAACGAACGTACTTGTAAAAATTCTCATAAAATGAAACTTTATTTTGGAAAGCAAATCTTCTAGAAATCTAACGTCGAAGAGTGCAATCAACACTTGGGTGTGAGAACCGGAAATTCGTTTGAAGGTAGCCGAATTTCATTTGTGACAGCTTCATTTATTGTTGGTGTCAAGAGTTAACATTCAATTTTTTGCAGAAGAGATGGGAATTGCTGACAAAACTGTTATAGATTAGAACAATTACATGCGGGAGACATGTGCCCTTGAAATGGATGAAAAAGAAAGAAAGCAAATAGGCGACGAAGGACTTATTGTGGAAATAGACGAAAGTTTATTTGTAAAAAGAAAAAATAACACTGGGCGTGTACTACCACATCAATGGGTTTTCGGTGGAATTTGCCGAGAAACGAAAGAGACTTTTTTGGTTACTGTACCTAACAGAAGCGCCGTGAGTTGGAAGTGAGTTGGAAAATGCTGGATTCCGCATGGAACTGTTAATAACAAATATAACTTTGTGGATCCCGACCCGGCCGTTCGCACACAACATGTAGAAAGCATGTGGGGCTCAGCCAAATGGCGTAACAAAAACAGAGAAGAACATCCCTTCATCATCTTGACTCATACCTTATTGAATTTATATGGCACCAAGCTCAAACTGTTAATGGCGAAGACGGTTTTCAATCAGTGCTAAAAGCAATAGCTAAAAGATTTCCGCCGAAAAAATAATTCTGCAACTTATTCAAATTCAAAACCGGAAGGGTTTAATTGCAATTTTATATTTTAAAACAAAATAATATAAAAAAAACTGTATTAAAAATTATCTGTAATTAATAAATGTACATTTTCTTTTATTCATACTTTCTTACTCAAACTTACAAATCGCGCCAACCTGGTTGCGATAATACGTAAGTACCGTAGTTTGTATTTATGTAATATGTTTGTCAGTAAATTAGAGAATTTAATCACTTTTTTAATCCCAAAGAGCAAATGATTATAATCGGTTTTCATTTCTTTTTTATAATCTTTCAGACTATAATCAGTAACCGTAAATCATTTTAAAAACCTTCCAGCGGGTGGGCGTATGTGAGAGATACACTAGAGATGAATTTCGTTTTATAACTTTAGATCTGGTGGCACTGGGAATGCCTGCCCTTAGCTATTTGTCCCCCTCCCTTTGACCTACTTTCAGTTGTCGTCATAAGTTTGTGGCGTTAATAGGTCTCTGCCGATCAGATATTTGTATTTTAGAGATACGCGCGAAGTTCATGTAAGTTTTTGTCACATCTGATTTTGTATGATTTTACAAATAAATCCGTATTGCTTTAAACTGGCGACAGCTGGCAAATGCACTTACGAAGGAAAATGTTGAAAAAAAAGCATCCACATCTCTAAAAAGAGAGCTAAAATTATAGGTGCTAAAAAGAAAAACCGAACTATGTATTGAAGAAGTGGAAGATGCAACGTCAGGGAAAATACTCTTCCAAAAAGAAAGTGGACTAGAATCACGAGGTTCAGTCGTGAGATTTGACAGAAATTTATATGTTTGGAGCACACTGAACACATTTGCTCAAATTGAAACGCTGCAATGAAATAACGAAGAAACTATTTTCTTCTTTTTCATATCTACCTTTCAATTACTTTTCCCTTTTTATACATAAATTATGTATTTTTGCACGTCTATATTTTATGTGCAAATTGTTCTGACAAAATATCGACAATTTCATTTATATTATTTTTAAATCAATTCTGTTAACCTGTGGTCATTTTATATTGTTATTGCAATCTATGTTTATATTGTTTCTGCTTCCTTTTAAGTAAAAAATGTTTAAAATAATTGTAGTTTTATTAATCCTGAGCTATTTGCAATATAATTTTAATAGTTGCACTTTTGAAAATTTACAATTTACTATAGCATATGTGGGAAACACGTGCGATCTTTCTTGTTGGTGTGACAGCCGCTCCCACTTGAAGGTTAACATTCAAGCAATGATAACATTCCCAAATGAATAAGCAATTTTCATATTAAAAAGCTTACCATTGTAAACTATTATAAGCAGAGCATCATTTGAGAAACGCTAGATGATAGAAATTAAGCTTGATCTGTGTAGAATATTCTGTATCTGTAACTAAAATTCTAAATTAATCGATAATATGAAAAAAAAACAATCCAAAAGATGCGTTGAAAGATTCTGCAAAACAAATAAAAAAAACTTTCGTTCCGAGGATCATTACATCGATTTACACAATAAGGTATAAATGTTGCAGATTATTCAGAGATGTAACATATTTTTCATTGTTGGTCATTTCAACAAGGGGTAAATGTATAAAAGGAGAATATAGTTGTGCTCAACAGTTGGCCCTAATGTCACGAATACAACATTATATAATTTTTCAGATTAGGTAAAACTGCGACATTTTCCTCATAAGTTACGTTCTTTAAATGCTCCGTGAACAGAACTTCGGGGTAACGGTACAATAAAGGAAAAAAGCATCTTGCCAAGAGTAAAATGCTGTCTCAAAAACCTCTATACATGGAGCCCCTTATGTAGGAAGGCAGCATTTTGCAAAAAATGGTAGATGCAAAGCACTGTCGCAACTGAAGTTGATTTAAGGCTAGATGAGCACGTCACAATGTTCAAGGGTCGTTACAAAAAAATGTAACTTGTTTTTACTTGTTAAAAGGTCCTTACAGACATTTTTCTCGAAGAAAGATCCAAGGTCAGAGTAGAAAGAGAACTCACACAAGAGAATTATTTTTATGTGAGTGTTATGGAATTCTATGAAAGGCACGGGGTTTTTTAGGGCCTTAATTTGACAATTATGATGGATAGATGGGCCATGTCTATCCTGAAGATGTCCTACGAGCAGGATTATTTAACTTATATTCCATCAAGAAAAACCAGTCAGAGCAAAAGTAAATAATGCAGAGTATTCCTAATACATAGTTGTCTGATCTTATGCGACCAAAGAATGCTCCCTCGGTATTATGCATATTGTATCTTACGATACTTCTGTTTATCGTGACGCTGTATATAATTGATATTATGATCATTCATCAGTGACTTCCTGACAGCATCTATTGCTTCTCCCGAGGCAACTTTTGTGCTGATAAGGTTTCAGCATTTGCCACATTAAAAACATGATGTTCCAGTTCTTTCGATGGCTATTTCAGGTGCCATCAGGCCGAGGTGAATGTTTCAGTATCAAAATTAAGAGCTCCTACAGTATTTCAGAGATATCTGTAAAAAATTTCATATGTAATTTATGTTCTAACAAACGAATCGCCGTAGTAACTGAAATAATGTTGCTCATTTTATCTCCTCTTTGCTTTAACTCTTAAATCATTTCAGCTTATTATTATTAAAAGAAATCCAATTTGCTTCTGCAAATTCAAATGCGAATGAATCTCTTAGGATTGTTTTCTTCTTACAGTCCACAGTCATAATTTTTTTTACCATCAAAATGTTAAAAAAAAACTGTTTTAAATGCTACAATGCTTGAAAATAAGCCACTGAAGTTATTTATTGGTTACTTTTTCAAGAATTTTGACTTTAATGAGTTCCCTAGAGGTAATTATTTATTGATATTGAATCGCATCCTTTAAATTGTCTACTTACAAATTTCGGAATTGAAACAAAGTTTAATTACTATTAATTAACTGCGATCACCTCTCAATTTATTGATTTATGCATCATTATTTTAAAATTTTAGATCGATTAGCACATAAAGTCCATTATTAAATATTTTTCTAATATATATCTTTTCTTTCAGCTGTCAAATGGTCTAAACAAAGTTTTCGGCAATCATGATATATTGGCTATGCCTTTTGTTCTGCAGCAATTTAAGAAGTAATTTTGCATTTATGCCTTTCTACAGTATGCCAGATGCTAATCCATTCTTCCTTGGTCCAAGTGCGTATATTCATTTATTAAAAATTAAACTTTAACGTGTTCTATAATTTTATTTACTAGAAGCCTTTTTCGACTAGCCCGTTATCTCAATTACTGACATTTTAGGTTAGCATTTTAGCACATACATGAGGTCTTTTTTAATCCCAACTTTTGTCTTTTGATTAGAAGAATTTATAAATGTTCATACTTATTACTTCCTGTATCTTCATATTGGAGCTAGAAGGAAATTAGAACTAAAGAGATATGTGAAATAATGCGGCTGTATTTTTGCAGAAGGGTGAAGATCAAACTGATCCCTGCATGGGCTGATGTTTCATATTATTTTGGTGTTATAATACTATTTAACGTTTTATATTTTGGCAAAGAGACACAAAGATTCAGTTATCTTCAATTCTTGCTTTTAGACAAAATTAAGGTACTTCAGATTCGTCATATATTGCTAAAACTTTGGAGTTCATGATACAGAATCGGAGTAAAATCGGATTTTGAATACTTAAGAAAACCTACATGCTCTTTTCTTTCTTTAGAAAATTATTATATAAAATGCCCTATATTATAATATGAAGGAATTAACGTGAAATTGTTGTCAAAAATTCGTTTTATCCTGAATGAGAAATGATAAAATTCTTTTTTGAATTCGTATATAAAAATGAAAGGCAAGTGTTATGAATTTTCAAAGTTGTGTGAATTCGTATATAAAATGAAAAGCAAATGTTATGAGTTTTCAAATTTGTATTTTAAGTTTCTTTTTCCAGAAAATTTCAAATCCAAAATCTATGCAAAATCAAGGTTTCCTTTTCTATCAATATTTGTTATAAAAATAAAAAAATTTGGATTAAAAAATATATTTTATACGAATGGAATGTAGAAAAAAGAAATGCGGACGGAAAATGTTTAACAAAACAGGCTATGTTCAAATTTGATTTTTCATATCGAAAATAACATTGAACAACATATTTATAATTTGAACTCAATATATTATATATATTGAGTATATATTATATATATATATACTCTTTAATTTATTTTTAAAAAATATGCTATAAGAAATATGATATATACAAATATATATATATATATATATATACACTGGTGGAAAAAAAATCCCAACACTGGGAATGAGCTGTGCTAGGTAAACGAAATTTGGTTGGCGTGTTTATACATCTGAAAGATGACGTCGATTCAAATTTCGAGCTACGCGCGTAAGTGTGGCGCTAGTAGCGACACTATGAACATGCAAATGAGGTTTGCTTTAAATAAGCGCTGTAAGGTTCGTGATTGTTATTTACTGTTGAGATTTGACGTAGTGGGTTAATGTTAGTCAGGGATGCTTCTGAGAAGACGAAGAAGCCGTTATCAACAACTCACTGAGTTTGAGCGAGGTCGTGTTGTAGGGCTACGAGAAGGTGGGTTTTCTTTCCGCGATATTGCTGAAAGATTTGGCAGGGATGTATCCACTGTGCGTGAGTATTGGCGGCAGTGGTCAAGGGAAGATACTGCCTCTAGAAGACCAGGTTCCGGGCGGCCACGTGGTACTACTAAGAGGTAAGACCGTCGTAATCAGCGTATGGCTGTGGCTAATCGTACTGCATCTGCAGCTGAAATTCGAGCAGCAGTTGGCATCGCAGTGACACAACGAACTGTTACAAATCGGTTACTTCAAGGACAGCTCCGAGCCAGAAGCCCCGTACAGTGCATTCCACTGACTCCAAACCACTGCCGTTTGCGACGTGAGTGGTATCAAGCTAGAGGTCATTGGAGGACGGAGTGGAGATCTGTTATATTTTCTAATGAAAGCCGGTTCTGCCTTGCTCGCAGTGATAGCCGTTTGTTGGTTAGAAGGAGGCCAGGTGAACGCCTGCTAGTGACATGTCTGCGGCCTAGACACACAAGGCCTACTCCTTGAGTTATGGTTTGGGGAGAAATTTCGTGTGACTGCAGGAGCACTCTCGTGGTTATCCCACGCACCCTGACTGCAAATTTGTACATCAGTCTAGTGATACAACCTGTTGTGCTGCAATTCATGAACAGCATTCAAGGGGGTGTTTTCCAACAGGATAACGCTCGCCCTCATACCGCTGTTGTAACCCAACATGCTCTATAGAGTGTCGAAATGTTGCCTTGGCCTGCTAGATCACCAGATCTTTCTCCAATCGAGCACGTATGGGACATCATTGGACGACAACTCCAGCGTCATCCACAACCAGCATTAACCGTCCCTGCATTGACCGCCCTAGTGCAACAGGCATGGAACTCCATCCCACAAACTGATATCCGACACCTGTACGACACAATGCATGCATGTTTGCAAGCTTGCATTCAACATTCTGGCGGTTACACCGGTTACTAATGTACCAACATTTCACATTTTAAATGGCTCTTCTCGCCAATGGCTCTACCTGTGATCTTGAAAGTTTAATCCATTAAATATGTTACATAGACAAATGTATTCCTAAAATTTCATTACTGTGCAATAATTTTTTCTTGGTGTTTTGATTTTTTTTCCATC
>JAPMOQ010045887.1:3019306-3033269 GCA_026543055.1 Argiope trifasciata | reverse complement strand
GTATCTTTTAAACTCAATTTCGATCTTTGTCTACAACTCACATGTTTCTAGCACAGATTTTTTTTAAATGTCAGAATTCACGATATATGACATTCCACATTCATTCCTTTAATATATCTTCGCGAAATGAAACAGCCTTTCTCACAAGGAGCACCATGATATTATGAATTTATGTTGCATTTATAAGGAATATGATAAAAAGAGTTGAATCTATATAAGGAAATAAGTAGGAATTTAAATTATTTTTTTATATTACTCAATTTCTTGAAAACCACAGAATTAGCCCTTTGATTCAACTTTCGTTTATACTTTCATTTTTCTTAAATAAAGAAAATATTTTTTAACTATGCACATCTTCAAAATTCTTCTATTATTATATTTTAAAATTATACTCCACAATAAGTACAATTTAATGTTGCACGTGCTCATATACACTGAAGTGACAAAAGTCATGGGATAGCAATATGCAAATATACAGATGGCAGTAGTATCGCAGCGAAAAAGTATAAATGCGCAGTTCGTTTTCCAGAGCTTTCATTTGTGTTCAAGTTATTCATGTGAACAGGTTTTTCGTGATTTATGGCGGCACGACGAGAATTAACAGACTTTGAACGTGGAATGTTAGTTGGAGCTAGACGCATGGGTCATTCCATTGCGGATATCGTTAGTGAATTCAACATTCCGAGATCCACAGTATCAAGAGTGTGCCGTGAGTATGAAATTTCAGGCATCACATCCCATCATGGACAGCGCAGTGGGCGACCACCTGCACTTAACGACCGAGACCGCCGACGTCTGTGTAGAATGGTCAATGTTAATAGACACGCAACACCTCGTCAAATGACTGCAGGAATCAATGTGGGACGTGTCCGATAGGACTGTGCGGCGAAATTTGTCTTCCTTGGGCTACGACAGCAGAAGACCGACTCGAGTGCCTTTACTGACAGCACGACATCGCCTGCAGCGACTCTCATGGGCTCGTGTGCATATCGACTGGTCCCTAGACCAGTGGAAAACCATGGCGTGGTCAGATGAGTCACGATTTCAATTTTTATGAGCTGATGGTAGAGTTCGAGTGAGGCGCAGACCCCACGAAGCCATGGACCCAAACTGTCAGCAAGGCACTGTTCAAGCTGGTGGTGGCTGCATAATGGTGTGGGCTGTTTTTACATGGCATGGACTCGGTCCTCTTGTGCAACTGAACCGATCATTGACTGGAAATGGTTATGTTCAGCTGCTTGCAGATCGCTTGCAACCATTCATTGATTTCACGTACCCACACAACGATGGGATTTTTATGGATGACAATGTGCCATGTCACCGGGCCAGAACGGTTTGCGATTGGTTTGAAGAACAGTCCGGACAATTCCAGCGCATGATCTGGCCACCTAGATCGCCCGATATGAATCCCATCGTGCATTTATGGGACATCATCGAAAGGTCCGTTCATGCCGAAACTCCTTCACCATCCACACTTTCACAATTATGGACGTCTATACAGACAGCATGGCTCAATATTCCTGCAGAGGACTTCCAACGACTTGTGGACTCCATGACACAACGAGTTGTTGCACTTCGCCGGGTAAAAGGAGGACCGACACGATATTAACAGTCATCCCATGACTTTTGTCACTTCAGTGTAAAGTAAATCTTATAAGTATGATAAAATTTAAATTTTGCAAGAATTGATATAACTTAAATCTAGCAAGTTTGGTGGCACAGAAAAACTGCCAGTATATTAATCATAAGAACTGTATGCTTATAGTCTCGTTAGAGTATTTATACCAATGTAAAATTCCATATTTTAAGAAACTTAGAGAACAAACCACTTTTGGGTTTTTAACTAGAAAAAAGTCGTACAATCTCTACTCACCCTGTTACTCCATTTTCATTACTTTTAGATTATATTTTGCAATGCTATTACATTTTGTAGATTTTAAAGGTTGACAGGTCCAAGAAAACGATGCAAATTAGAAGGAAATATTTTACACCTTTAAAATAAAATTAATTCTCATCACAATTTGATCAAAAATGGTTCTTCCACCAATAAACTCCATCAACCAACCAACCATTTTCATTCACGTTCTATGAGCTTGGACAATTAGTATTAAATAAATTTGCCTTTTTCTTGACTTGGAAATGACTTAAATATTTTCAATATTCCAGATATGGCGGAAAATTATGGAGAATATAGCGACTCTAGGATTGATCCTCCATGGGAACCTTGGCAATTAAATACTGAATCAGAAATACAACCTTTGAAAAGAAATTTCAAAAATTCCGAAATTGATTCTTATAGTAACCAAGAGCATCTCCAGAACACAGCAGGCCGGAATCATTCGCATCACCGGAACATGAAGCATAACAATACATTGAAAACTAAACAACCTTCACATTTCTTAAAATCAAATCAAAATTATCAATCAAATAAAAAAGATGAGGATTATGCCGATGATTATAAAGAGGATGATGATAGCGAATTAAGAAAAAATATTGGAAACACCCAAAAACCATCAAATAAAAATTTAGAAATGAACAGGAACACTGCCAGCATGTATGAAAATAAGCGAGATTATCCCGTTCTAAGTAACCAATATTTACCACAAAATTTACCCAACGGTAATCCTGAAATAGAGAGCAACGTTCCGAAAAGAAAAAGCAGTAACAACTTAGAAAATGGTGAACCTAATTCAAATTTCTTGAGAACAGTTGATGCGGTAACAGAATTAGTAACCAATAGCAATTTCAATGATAATGAAAATGAAGATTTTAACAGCAATATGCCAAGCATGCAATCTTCCAGCACGATATATATCACAGACGAAGCCATTGGTCCATTATCTGTAACTCCAATTAATAATCAGGGTGAATTATTAGAATATAAAACTGACTTTAGCAATTATATGAATGCCAACAGTTTGCAAACTGCTGAGCAATATCAAGGACAGAACCCAGAACCAATTTTCAATAACGCTAATAAAGATGAATATTTTGATTTTACAAGTATGAAATCCGTCGATGATTTAATACCAGAGGACATTAATACAGGACCAGCAATAATAAAGGATCAGAAAGAGTTTCCAGAACCAGCTCAAATGGTAAAACGTCAAAGAGATTTAAATAAAACGATTAGCTCACAAGCTGCACCAAAGCTAACCTTTTATAATGAGATTCAAAGCAGCACAGAATTTCAGGATAATACTACAACTCAAAGAATTGAATCTACAACCGAAGAAACTTCTCACTTAAATGCCAAAAGATTGACCAATGATAAACCTATTCGTGGAAAGAAAAAATTACATAAACACCAGAAAACTAAGCCTGGAAGACCATCATCACACAAACATAAATATGGAATAAAAAATCATAATTTAAACCAAGGTATGGCAAAGCAAGCAGGGAAATTTGGTAAAATTCATGAAGCAGCTAAAAAGATAATCAATAGCAATGAAAATGACAAAATTTCTCAACATCAGATGAAACAAAAACAGCAAAAGTTTCACCCTCAAAAAGTCGGTGATGGTTTAAATAATGAAAGCATTCAAAGAGGCCTAAAACACGATATCATCCAAAATGATCACGGTAACAATTTTAAAATTAAAAAATCTCCCGAATCTAAATTGAGCAAAAACTTAGGGGATTTGAAAATTGATTTGCGCCGTGACTTATTTCAAGGTAATACAAGTGATCATAATTCAAGCAAGAAGAGATCAGTGGAAGCGAGAGATGTTACAACCGAGAAAGGAAGCGCCATACATTTTAAAAGAAATTTTGAAAATCAGCATAATTCTTCTAACAAAAGAATATCCAAATCTTCTCCAAATTCGATTGCGAGAAGCGCAAATAATTTCAAATATAGAAATAAGATACATAACTACAAAAAGCAACCTTTCCCTCATAGAAAACAGTTGCCAAATAAACAAGGTAAAGTGAGCTATAGAAAGTTTTCACATCATAAGAAACCTCATTATCCTCACTCCAAGCATAAATACTCCAAATACAAATCTAAAGGAAGAAATCAAAAGCGAGAGCCGCCTGAATATGCTCCTCCAAGTAGTTTCGAAATTAAAGAATTAAATGAGCCTTATAACTACGAGCTTAATATCGCCAAGCAGTTGAATGATAGAAAATCAAAAGTCGATGAAAAGTTATCAAGGACAATGGAAGACTACAAAGTAAAGAAAACAGTTTTGAAAGATGGGAAAAATCACAAAGAAACAGATATTGTTGAAAATGAAAATGAAAAAGTTGTTGACAATGTTCACGTGATTAGCGATCCAAATCAGAAAACCCCATTACCATCTCCTGCACCGTTTGGCACACATTTCGGACTGTCAGAGGCTGCTTATCCGTATATTCATCATGATGAAATAGATGAGGATGAAAATTCAGAAGAACAATATGATGAATCAGATACTGATAAACAACATGCAGCTCCTCTTCAGAAAATTATTGGGGCTTCGGCGACTAAGACAGAGGACTTGGATCAAAGTCTGCCAGAAAATGCTGTCAGCGAGGATGATTACGAAGAAGAAAGCAAAGAGAAAGTTGTTTCTGACAATCATATTGATACCAGTACAGACCAAGAAGCTGAAGTCTCCGAAAAAACTCCGGAATCCTCCAGTACAGAAATTGAAGCCACTCCTACTGAAGTGGATATTAGCTATGGGTTGGAACCAAGTGAAGAGGAACCAGAAAATTATGAGGAAGACTATGGCGATTATTATCAAAAATCTACTGATATTTCACCAGCCAAAGTCAAACCTATGAAAGTAGCTGATTATTATCCTCCATCTTCCGAATTGTCACCAGATTTCTCACCGGATCAAGCTTCCATGCAACAGTTTTACCAAGCACCATATTCAGATGTATCATTCCAAAGTCCTGAGATGAGTGGATTATATCAAGAACATTATGAATCCCCATATGGTAACGGTAAAAAGCACAAGAAAATATATCATTTTTCCACGGAATATGCAGTTTCTGATGGTTTGGATGAATTCGAGAAGGAGGAGAAACTTGAGAAAGCTTCAAAGACCATAGTTCGGAACAAGTTAATGACAGCGAATGAATCTTCTCATCACTTCCAGGAGAAAAAAACAGAAATCAAAAATAACAAAGAGAGTTATCACGAAGCTTATATAGAAGAAAAAGATGAAAATAAATTCCCTAGAGATATGGACAATGGTGATAATTCTCCAAAATCAATACCTCAGTCAAATCCTCTAAGTCAATCAAATTCAGGGAATGAAAAATCACCAGATTTAAATTCTGAAATTACTGAAAATTCTGCTGATGATAACAATTCAGAAGACGCCGAAGATGAAGAATTAGATGACCAGCCTGGGAAAGAAGATTCTGAACGTATCTCACAGCGCTTCAGTCCATCTGATGAATTAAATCAACATGAATATCTCATTGATAATGTCAAAAGAAGTCAACCAAGGCTCAAAGTTAATCAGGGTGCGAATACCGATTCATTTACAAACAAAACATATGATCAAGAAAATCAGCATGGGGGAAGACGTGATGCCAATTCAATGAATAGACATTCTGATCAAGAATTATATAATAAGGAAGAATCCAATTTTGAAGGTAAATCATTAAATGTACAATTTTTTTAAAACGAATTTTGAATTTAATAATTTATATCCAAATCAATTTTAAAAGAAATATTTGAACATTTCTTTTGAAACCTAAAAATTGGGAAAACTATAAATGAACTTTTAATTCCCTTAAAGACATTAAAAATTCTTTGAAAATTAATTCGAAAAAAGTTTTACCTCTCCCTTCCTTTAGTTTAGCAATTTTCGGTCGTTGACATGTGCAACCAATTCCCCAAAAACAATAAATTTCACATTAATGTACTGGCATATTTGAAATTAAAAGAGCAGTTCATAAAAATTACGAAAACTAGCACAATGTATAAGGAATTTTGATTCATATCAAATTATTCATGTCAAATTAAAGTAGAATCATCATCTTGACAGCGAAATATACTGAGGAAATTCAGCATTCCAATTATTGATTTCAGTCACTTATTAATTCCCAAATACGTAACTTCAGATTTTTATTCAGTATTCGAATATGGCTGACACGAATTAGAATATTATTACATGATTTTGCTTTCCAGCACCATTAGTTTTAGTTTCAGGAAGATAGTTTTACAGATAGCTCTAATGGATTCTAAATAGTCTATGATTCGTGTACTTGGTACCAAACTTGGCGGCTTTTTGAAGATTGGATAATGATTTTGGCAGCTTTAGAAACAAATTTCAAGTTTTTAGGAACACAATTTTGCATATATTTCTAGAATTTTTTTCCCCTGTTACAGACTTATGAAAAATCGGAATCTGCCCTTAATTATAAAGTTTTTAGTCAATTGAGAATAGTAAACGATTCAATAATAGATCATGGGTAGAACAACGGGAGATCATGAGTAGCTCAACGATTCTACAACCAACAAATTCTTAAGGTGATTTGTGATGTTGCGGTTGTTCATTAAAAATATTCTGCATGAATACTGAGTGTTGGTTGGCTAAGTAAGAAATTTGTTGATTTGCGGTAATAAATAGGTGCTGATAGTGTGCTTTTTCGGTATTGTTACATGCATTTTCAGGATTTTGAAATAAATAATCATTATTTGTCATTGAATCTATTGGACTTTTCACTATACTGTTACTGAACATAACTCTAGATAATTTTAAATAACAATACTATTTCATCCATAGCAATACTATTTCATTGCAATTTTTGCCTCACAGAAGTAAAATTATTTTGCTTTATATTCATTAAGATTCTGGCAAAATTTTATAAAAACTAACCGCAGATAAATAGAAAGTTTATAAATAGTGACATTTCGCCATTGTTATCAAATCTATTAAAAAATTTAATTTGACATAACAAAAATCTATGCATTATATGAAAGGTTCCTGTAATAGTTCAGGTCTGCAACTGATGGTTGCTAACATAAAGGACGAATAAAAATAAAGCATTGTATCCAGTAATGTGTGTGTGCTGTTTTAGAGATATGCATTAAAATGTGTAATGTGTATTAAATATATAAAGAAATAAAGATTTTTAAAAAAATTCTTTTCACAAATCAGAAAAAAGAGCAAATGAAGACTTGAAACTTTCACTAAAGAATGAAACTTTAACATATATTTATTGCTTAGAATGCACCAAATGTAATTCCCTCAGGAATTTGAGAATATTTATTGACTTATTTGACAACGAAGTAAAAAAAAGTAGCCCCTGAATGCGTTTGGTTCAGTCATATGATAAAATTAAGTCTTATAAATAGGAATTCTATCATCTTAATACTAAACGTTAATAAATAGAAGGCTGGTATTGAAACATTAATAAGTTTTAATCATTAATTTCAATCTTAAGGGGGATATTTTGTCCAAATAATATAATATTTCATTATATTTATTCACATTTAAAGATTTGCAATAAAATATTTTAAAGTAAGAAAGGGCTATATTTAAGGTCAAAGCTGAATTTTCATTACATAGCAATTAGGTTCAAAACATAATGTTACAGTGCAATGTCATTATTAACATGTTGTTAGCTACAATTAACGCTAATCAAAATTTAAAAGGCTTGTATTTAGAGTTTTTGTATTTAGAGAGGCCAACAACGAGAATTTTATACGATTCATAGACAGATCAGAAAAAGAAAAGCAAAACTGCCCCACAAATAGGTTTAAAAGAATTATTTAGTTAAAATATAGAGACATATGTTGGAGCACCGCATATAATTTTTTGCAACATTTAAAAAATTCAGCATTGTTAATGGAATATAAATTGTGAATAAAATATTCAAATCATAGTATCAAATTGTATAATTCTTATCGTAAATCAATTTATTAAATGCAAATATGGACTAAAATTCCTTTTATTATGATTTATCCAAGAATTCTTTTTAAAATGCCTGGTATCATATTCGGTATTGTTTACTTTATAAATTAGGGGGCTTTCATTTGTGATCTAATATTAAGGCCAAGACATGCATGAGAACCATGAATCTTGAGGAAAACTTAAAGTGTCCAAACCTCTGGTTTAATCAGTAACATGCAGCTAAATGGAGAGGCCACACTGAAACTCTCTCGTACATAATCTATGTATTTGTGCATTATTAAATGTATGTCATTATCGAACAAATATTACGAAGGAACCCATCAACTTGCATTCTTGGATGGTTAATCGCTTGGATATGATCAAAACAAGAATACCAAAACTAAATTAATACTTTAGATTTTTCACCCATTGACTAAAATCAAAATTTGACAGAAAAAATATTGTAGATGGAAAGTTATATACCAAATTTCATAGATTCAAATTTTTGCGTGTTTAATGCTTGTAAAATTACAGATAAACCACCACTTAAAGGAAAATTTGAAAAATATCCACACATTAGATGTTGAATTGTGTATATAATTTCATCCATTTAACTCTTTTTCGCCAGGATGCACTTTCTCACTATAAATTTAGGCAAAACTTGATGGAAATTTAGAAATTAAGCATTAATTCCTAATTTCATCTACCAAGCTCAAAACTTTGAGTTATCCTTTCACTGATGCATTACAAACATAATTCCAAAATGTTCCTTCCGGTTCCGGGACGATTTAAAACGATAAGATTCGTCAAAATCTCGAATACGAATTTTTTTTGATGATTACGATATTTATTCTTTCTATACAAGAAAGTAAATGCTGATATATGGTATGGCATGGAATTTATCTCAAGAATCGTGCTAGTTGCCAGTAGTTTTTCTCTGAAGTTTCCTGAAATTTATAAATTCTCATTTATTAAGTTTAATTCGGATTTTTATCTTTAGTTTTAAAGGATGACAGGGATAAATATATGAATATTTTATCGAAGTGAGGCGAACAATAACTATAACATATAGCTTATTTACTGATGCTCTTTTCAATAGTTGATCAGAAGTGAGATTCATAATATGCATTAAGTTATAAGAAAGAGTATTAGCAATAAATAAGGTAATGTTTTTTTATCTTTTATAGGACATCACCTTTTTTTAAAAACACCTACAGAAAAAATATTATTTCATAAAGTACTACTAGTCTTAGCTAATTTAAATATACCAGTTACCGCAAAAAAACAATTAAACAATTAAAGAACCATTATGATAGTCTCTCATTTCAAAAACCTTAAATTGTTAATTATATAATTTATTCCAATAAATATATTTATCTCATAAACGATTTATTAATTTCCTGTTTTATCATTTATAGACAAAAACTTTTCAGTAAAAAGAACACACATTTAATCAGAATATAAAAAATTTTGAAAACTAAAAGGCCACCTGATTTTTTAAAAGTGCATCATTTTTTCCTCAATTAAAAATGATTTTTCTCCAGAAAATTCAGCAGTAACTGAGAATTTCTTTTGCCATTTCTCCTTTGAAATTAAGTCCCATTTTTCAGTTTATTTTTGCTTAACTCTTAATTCTACCGGATGTAACTAAGAGTCAATTAATGAATTAAATCCATTTTAGGGATTTTTTAGGGATTATTATAATAATCCCATTTTTAGAAATTATTGTAATAATTCCCTAATTACTAATTAACTAATCTATTCCCTTTTGGGGATTATTGTAATAATAATATTATAGTAATGATCCCCAAAATATTTAGCATCGAATTACTGAAAAAATGTCGAAAAACGCCATCTTTTGGATGTGCTGTAGATTTAAAGTACTATTAATTTTATGAAAGGAAATGTATCGCATTAAATACCATTAGAACCTGAAAAAATTATGAAGAGAAATATGTGAATGTCATTTTTTTTTCTTTTCAGTTATCAAAGTCAAAAATCTCCTTTTTATGGTAAGCTAAGTCTATTAATCCAAGAATCATTCTACTATGGCAGACAAACTCGTGGTGACATCTAGCGGACAATTCTTAACTCTTTAAGTTTCACACCTTAGATTAATTGAGCAACTACTATTTAAAATAATTAAATAAACATATGTAAAATTGAATTTTATTTGTTTAAATCCTTTCCAATTCTACGTCCATCACAAAATCGAACAAAATTTTGTACTTATTTTTATTGGCACTTAAGAGAATGAAATAAATTATAAGCTTTTTTTACTGATTCTCAAAGAGAGGGGGAAAGATGATTTCGCTTTTTTATTTTTACAACAAAAAAAAAAGAAATTAATAATATTTAATTTTGAAATTTGAAAAAAGTGACATAAATTTCGTTTCTGTTCTGCTTTTTTTTTCCTTCTAATTATGCATTTTTTTTTCACAATAAATTTTAAACACAATTTAATACAATCCTTTTTTTCCAATTTCGACTGATTTAAACTCTTTTCCTACTGATATTTTCATGTTTACTTTCATTTTTTAATACCATTTAATAATCGAATACAGAAATTTAAGTACTGGCATTTAAAATTGTTACAAAATCTTTTACTTTTTAAAATTAATTTAATTTTTTCTCTGTTTAGAGTATTTAAATTTTAAGTGTCATTTGATGTCCTTTCTTCATGACTTTTATAATCTGAGCCGAAGAAAAAAAAACTTAGCGAAAAAGACATGAACATGGAAAAGCTTCGAGAATATTTGCTAGATTAGTTATGCATTAGTTATATGTTTTTTTTTGAATGAAAAACTTAATTCCACATTTTTATAGATGTTACCAAATTTGATTTTATTCGATTTTTGACTGAAAACTCGTTTCAATCTTCCCGTTTCCAAACCCGTTTTCGATAGAGCTATCTACGTGTCATTATCTAGAGTTTGCATTATAATCAGATTGCGCGATCTACAGACGAAGCTTCTCGCTTCTTGTCATAGTTCTTGAAGCATCCTGCACTTTCATTCGTCCAATTCATTTATTTTCATGTGATGATTGTTATTTCATCTCTTACAGATTCCCCAAAGAGAAACAAAGAAGTGAGAGATTCCAATAAGGTGTCAAGAGGATCGGGGACACCAACTTGGACGGCCCCTCACTCCGAGAGCAAAAGCGGAAATGTGGTTTATATTACGATGAGAACAACAACTATGGATTTAGAGAAAAAATATCATGGTAACTATACTATTCCCTTCATAAAATAGAAATTATAAAATTACTGCAAAAAGTTTACATTTCAACACTTAAATTTCTATATGTTATTTTTTCATCATTTGAAAAAAAAAATCTTTTCAATTTTCTTTTTAGTTCCACGACATTTCAGGCAATAATCCCGTGTGAAACTATCTCATGTTCAGCTTTCATTGCTTTTCTTGCACTCACTAAAATGTATTATTCTTTTTATGGGCAGTTGAAATGAATGGCACAATGAATTAGGTACTCAAAGCTGCCTTTGAGTTGAACATATTTACAATGTTATTTTGGATATAAAGTTATGCATAAAAAGTCATTTTATTTCATTCAAAATCTTCATAATCAAATAAAAAAATCCTTTCTAATATAGCAACAATTCAACACATAGCCATTGAAAATTGAAATTTTTAGAAGCAATTACTTACAAAACAACTCTTTTTTTAAAAAAATAATCCTATTTTTGATTTCAGGATACTTTTCACATTCTGATTTTAATGCAATGTGAAAGTTAAAATCTGATTAAACAATTCAGCCTCTGCCATCCGTGAGGATGAGACAATTCTGTGCTGTCCAAAACCAGCATTTTTCAGACTAAACATTCAGGTCGTTTGCATTGAATGGAAGATACTTTTAATGCTTAGCAAAAATCGGATCTTTCGTTGTCAATACAATGATAACACCAATCACTTCCCGGAGCGTCCTTGCAGAATGTAACATTTTGTATTTGTCTAGATTCATGACATGGGTTTCCCATTTTTTAGAGAAAAATGCATTCACCACATCTCATCATCAGTATGGATTTTTAATGGGATATAAATGTTCTATTGATTTTACTATCATACATATTATTTGAAGTTTACTTTATTTCTTTATTACATTGAGTAAAATAAAATAAACATAAGCTTGAAGTTTAAACACACATAATATATCTTTATGGGGAAAAGAATGATCCATGGCAATTTAAGTTTGAAGACGATATTGCGTTTTAGGGACAACTATTTCAGTTTGACAATGCAAAAAAAAGTTTCGAATAAAATAGGCAGCAGGAAAAACTGCAAAATTGCAATGGTTTTTTTCTATATAAATAGACCCCTAAGACCAACTTTTTATCTGCTCAAACTTTGAAAGGTCTGCATTATAGATATTAAATATGACTGCCGAATGTTATATATAGAAATTTGAAAACTTGATTTAATGAGAATCTAGGAGAATCAAATGAGAATATAGAAACATTTAGTGAGAATCTAGGAGAATCAAAGCATAATTTACGTGATGTCTATACTGTTAGAATTATAGGGTTTTAATCCGTTATTAACTCGTTTTCAATGAAATGAATTTCTTTATAATTACGTTAAGCACTTTAATACTTTTGTTATAAACAAATTACACATTTTTATTTTCTCGTATAAATAATAACCATCAATATTATATATATATATATATATATATATATATATATATATATGTATATATATATATATATATATACACTGGTGTAAAAAAAACCCAACACTAGGAAGGAGCTATGCTAGATAAACGAAATTTGGTAGGCGTGTTTATACATCTGAAAGATGACGTCGATTCAAATTTCGAGCTACGCGCGTAAGTGTGGCGCTAGTAGCAACACTATGAACATGAAAATGAGGTTTGCTTTAAAAAAGTGCTGTAAGGTTCGTGATCGTTATTTACAGTTGAGATTTGACGTAGTGGGTTAATGTTAGTCCAGGATGCCTCTGAGAAGACGAAGAAGCCATTATCAACAGCTCACTGAGTTTGAAAGAGGTCGTGTTGTAGGGCTACGAGAAGGTGGATTTTCTTTCCGCGATATTGCTGAAAGACTTGGCAGGAATGTATCCGCTGTGCATGAGTATTGGCGGCTGTGGTCAAGGGAAAATAGTGCCTCAAGAAGACCAGGTTCCGGGCGGCCACCTGGTACTACTGAGAGGGAAGACCGTCGTATTCGGCGTATGGCTGTGGCTAATCCTACTGCGTCTGCAGCTGAAGTTCGAGCTGCAGTTGGCACCCAGTGACACAACGAACTGTTACAAATCGGTTACGTCAAGGATAGCTCCGAGCCAGACGCCCTGTACAGTGCCTTCCACTGACTCCAAACCACTTCCGTTTGCGTCGTGAGTGGTATCAAGCTAGAGCTCATTGGAGGACGGAGTGGAGATCTGTTATGTTTTCTAATGAAAGCCGGTTCTGCCTTGCTCGCAGTGATAGCCGTTTGTTGGTTAGAAGGAGGCCAGGTGAACGCCTGCTAGTGACCTGTCAACGGCCTAGACACACAGGGCCTGCTCCTGGAGTTATGGTTTGGGGAGAAATTTCGTATGACAGCAGGAGCACTCTCGTGGTTATCCCACGCATCCTGACTGCAAATTTGTACATCAGTCTAGTGATACAACCTGTTGTGCTGCCATTCATGAACAGCATTCAAGGGGGTGTTTTTCAACAGGATAACGCTCGCCCTCATACCACTGTTGTAACCCAACAGGCTCTGCAGAGTGTCGACATGTTGCCTTGGCCTGCTAGATCACCAGATCTTTCTCCAATGGAGCACATATGGGACATCATTCGACGACAACTCCAGCGTCATCCACAACCAGCATTACCCGTCCCTGCATTGACCGCCCAAGTGCAACAGGCATGGAACTCCATCCCACAAACTCATATCCGACACCTGTACGACACAATGCATGCATGCTTGCATTCAACATTCTGGCGGTTACACCGGTTACTAATGTACCAACATTTCACATTTGAAATGGCTCTTCCTGTGATCTTGAAACTTTAATCAATTAAATATGTTACCTAGAAAAATGTATTCCTAAAATTTCATTACTGTATAATAATTTTTTTCTTGGTGTTGGGATTTTTTT